>JACAXG010000071.1:11567-23039 GCA_018881555.1 Amblyornis subalaris
TGTTCCCTGGGGAATCTGTTCTGTCTTCCCTGGGGAATCTGTTCCATATTTCAGGGGAATCTGTTCCACTCGTGCTTTACTCACTGGGACAAAAAAAGGAAAAGTGTCTCCTCGACTTCCACGTCCCTCGGAGATGCAGGATTATCCTATAGTCCTCAAATTCAGTATTTGGTGCTAACTGGAATAATCAGGATATCATCCCAAAATCCTCTGCAGGGAGAGGAATTCAGTGGCTGGATCGCCCCAGCCACTTAGAATTAAGCAGAAGTGGATTTCAACCACTTTAACCTGCAAATTGAAGGACAGAAAGTTGTTTATCTCCTTGACACTCTTTGTTTGTTCACTCTTAAGGGGCTGGACCTTCCACAGAATTACTTTGAAATGCAAATCAGAGCGAAAATATTCCAGATGAGTTTATTCTGCCCCTGCAGCTCCCTCGCCTGAGCTGTCAGCGCAGCTCACGGAGTCTGTCAGGTGGCTTTGCCTTCTCCATTTGGAATGCTGCCCAGAGCCCGGGATTGTTGTTGTGGAGTTTTAATTCATCCCCGGCAGTAGCTGATCCTGCTGTCAGGAAAGGGAGAACACTTTCACTGCTCCCCCTTGTAGCAGCAGACAGGAGTCGAGTGTCTCCCTTGTTCCATCCTAAGGCGGGGGAATTGTATCATCCAGAAATTCCTCCTTGAACAGCTTTAAAAGACAGGGATGCGGGAGGCAGCGGGGAGAGCGTAAACAGGAACACGACAGCAGCTCTTAACACCGAGCAACCTTTTATCTGAAATCAAAAACATTCACTCAGGCTGCAAGAATTTGGGKTTTTATTTCCTCTTCAGCCCAAGGCGCGGCCCCTCCTTCCCACAGAAGCTCTCGCTGCTTCCCAAGTGGATCCTTGGGAAAAGGAAGCTGGGAGAGAAGGAATAGGGGCTTTCCTCTTATTCTGTGGAAGCTTCCCCCAGAATAGCTCAGAATTTAGGATGTGGGATGGAACTGGAGCTGAATGTTTGGGGTCACTTGTGCTGCTGGAAGGGATTTTACAGCAGGAATGGGGCAGTTTGTATCCCAGGATATGGGGCCAGGACGCGGGGCCAGGACRCTCCCATCCCACTGGGATTGAGCTGACTGGAGCCAATTCCGGCTCTGGAGTGACATAATCTTGAGAGTTCTCCTACAAAAGGGCCAGTCTGGGAGTTGGGAAGATGCCCTGAACTGAGGAACCTCCTCCTGTCAGTGGGGCTGTGTCACCCTGAGAGGGAAARGAAACAGGATTCCAGGAGAGCTCCAAGGTGGAAAACAAACAAACCCAGCACATTCCAGGCTGGATGGGGCTTGGAGCAACCTGGRATAGTGGGAGGTGTCCCTGCCCATGGCTTGGAAAGAGATGATCTTTAATGTCCCTTCCAACCCAAACCATTCCATGATTTTGTGGTTTCCAGGCAGCAGAGCGGGACCAGAATCCTGTCGGGTTTTGCCATCCGTGGGGTTGCAGATTTGGGGTTTGCACTCGTTCCGTGTCTCCAAACCTTCAGGTGAAAAGAGTCTTGGAACGTCTGAGGCAGCAAATGCACCCACAGGAGGTCCAAGGTGGGTCCTACGGAGAGTTTGTCCTTCAGGGAGCAGAAAACCGCACCTGGCTGGATAAAATATCCATGAAATGCAGGTTTCCCCCGGCCCAGCCGCAGGAGGGTGGAATAAGGGCTGAGGAAATTCGGGAAACTGGATCAGAGGAACAGCCGAGGTGCATCACTGAGTGAGTTTTTGGGCAGCTGGAAGTAGTTGGGATAAGTTTTGCTGTCATTGGGTGACGTTTGGTCATCACAAAGTCCCTTCATTCCCACCGAGGGGCTGTGGTCGTGCCAGTGGCCTGGAAAACATTCCCGATTGTTCCTGTTGCTGAGGCTGAGCCGTTCCACGCTGCTCCAGGTGACAATGTGCTCAGAGGTCACGTGAGGAGAGGAAGAGAAGGAAAATCCCACCTCAGGTTTTTGATACCGTCTTCCTTTTTTCCCTTTTTTTTTTATTTTGGCAGTTTGGAGCTTCCTGTTTGCTTCACAGGATCATGGAATGGTTTGGGATGGATGGAAGGAGCCCTAAGGCTCATTTAGTCCCATCCCTGTGCCATGAGCAGGGACACCTTCCACTATCCCAGGCTGCTCCAAGCTCCCTCCAGCCTGACCTTGGACACTKCCAGGGATCCAGGGGCAGCCACAGCTTCTCTGAGCAACCTGTGCCAGGGCCTCCCCACCCTCCCAGGGAACAATTCCTTCCCAATATCCCACCTAAACCCAYTCTCTGCCCATTCCCTGCTCCGGGAACGCAAGGACAAACGCCTGAAAGCCAAAGCCTCACGTGGTGCGAGCAGCCCAATGTCACCTGGATTTAAACTCCTCCAGAAAATGTTTAAACGAAGTTAAATCCCACCTTAGCCTCGGATTTGGGCAGCAGCTTCAATTTAAGGCACTTGCAGAGGTGTAATTGAATCGCTTTGTCCCCCCAGCAAATCAGATGTCTTTCTAAAAATGAATTATTTATTAAGACAAACGAACGGGCAAGAGATAACAGAGGAAAGATCTCAATCAGAATTAATTGCTACCCTGGATAAAATTAAAAGAACTACTGGTAAATTAGGGTTTAACATAAAACAGTGCAAGGAGCAAGGTACCCATATTAAAGTAAAAAATGGTATTGATCAGAAGCTGAACATGGTTTACCACTGAAATGACAATAATGGACAGATTCCTTCACTCCTCTCCTGGGAATCACCATGGAATAGGTGTCCCTACTCATGGGAGAGCCTCCACACACTGSCAGGGAAATGTGCAGGAGATTTCTACTTTGGGGAAGTTTGCTGTGGATTGTAGGGTTGTAAAACGAGTGTCAGTCAGAAATTTGGTTTATCTGGGCAGATCTCACCTGGACAGGGAGAGGTTTATGGGCAATTGGGAGATGCCAGACCAGTGGTAACCCCAAAATAATTCATTAAAACACAACTTTTCCTACTTATTTGAGCAGTTCACAGACCACAGATCAGCCTTATGGGGGGGAGATACCCTGATACAGATCCCCTGCCCCGATACAGACCCCCCTGACCTGGTACAGACCCCCTGCCCCAGCTAAGAGGGATGAGGACTGAGGAGTGAATCCAGAGGAGGCCACGGAGCTGCTCCCAGGGCTGGAGCCCCTCTGCTCTGGAGCCAGGCTGGGAGAGCTGGGGGTGTTCACCTGGAGAGGAGRAGGCYCCAGGGAGACCTCAGAGCCCCTTCCAGTGCCTRAAGGGGCTCCTGGAGAGCTGGAGAGGGACTTGGGACAAGGGATGGAGAGACAGGACACAGGGAATGGCTTCCCACTGCCAGAGGGCAGGGATAGATGGGATATTGGGAAGGAATTGTTTCCTGGGAGGGTGGACAGGCCCTGGCACAGGTTGCCCAGAGAAGCTGTGGCTGCCCCTGGATCCCTGGCAGTGTCCAAGGCCAGGCTGGACGGGGCTTGGAGCAACCTGGGATAGTGGAAGGTGTCCCTGCTCATGGCACAGGGTGGGATGAGATGTCCTTTAAAGGCCACTCCCAACCCAAACCACTCCATGATTCCATGTTCTTCCCTCTGCAGGCCTGGCTTTGGGGTGTCCTGATGTATTCCCAAGCCCACAGTCCCACAGCAGAGAGGGGGGGAGGACACGAGGCATAAATCCCAGCAGGATTTATCTTGTCTGGAATTCGTGGCCCACAGTGGGAGGGAGGATGTGGGGCTCAAATCCCAGTAGGATTTATCCTGTCTGGAATTCGTCCCCCATGTGCTGCTGCAGGGGGTCCTTGTCACTCGTGCCCTGTGCTGGGTGTCACGGACACCCCCGGAATAGCAAAGGACACGAAGCAGGGATAAGGCAACAGCACAGAGCAGCAAAATGAGCATTCCCACTCCTTAAAAACTGCCTTTGTTCTTTGCCTTCCCAGAAAGGATCGAACAGGATGATGAAAAAGAGGGAGCAGGAGTTAATCGGAGGCTCTGGCAGGAAACCAAGGCACCTTCGGAGCTCCCCGTGCTGAGCGAGGAAGCGTCAATGAGAGGGAGGGAGAGCAGGGAATGATTTCCACGATGGAGTGGCCCAAACCCTGGAATTATTCCTTAGGGAGCAGCTCTTCACGGGCTAATTGGGCTCGTTCAGCGCCGAGCGCCGAGGATACACCAGGGGCTGCTTTAATTTATGGGGTTTAGGAGTATTTAGGAACGGAAAACTGCRGAGCTGAGGCTGTGCAGCCCCAGCTCAAGGGCAGGGATGGAGCTGGGGCTGGGGTTGGGCAGGATTTTGCCTTCATCCTCCAGCTTTGCTGCTTGATGGAGTTCCAGATTYAATATTCAATAGATGTTAAAAAGGACCCCCCAGAACTCGCAGCAGACCAGCCYCGAATGTTTGAATGCTGCAAAACCCACCCAGAATTCAGCAGCAGAATCACAAAGTCACCTGCAGCCCTCAGCGGGCAGAAATAACCCAAAAATCCCAGTTTGGCCCTTGCTGGGCCCTTGTTGAGGTGGCTTTTGCTGATGTGACCTCAGTGTCCCCACACCCAGCCTATGGCTCCTTTAAAATAATTTTAAAATCAGGAAACTTTCTAGAACCTGAAAAAAATGGTGGAATAATTCAGCTTGGAAGGGGCCTCGGGAGGTTTAGAGTCCAACCTCCTCCTCAAAGCAAGGTCAGGGATGAGATGAAATGCGAATTATGAGGTGTGAGGTGAGATTGTTTAGAGCTTTTCCGAGGTTTGTGTTAAACACCTGCAAGCGTGGAGRCTCCACAGCCTCCATGGGCAACCTCTTCACACCCTTGGCTGCCCAGTGGTGAAAAAAGGCATTTGGGCTTTTCAGTTTTTGGAGTGGCCCCATTGGAAAAGAGGAGGAGAGAGGGAAAAGAGGATAAAGGGGGTAAAGGAAAAATGAAATAAGCTCATGTGGAGTAGTGGTCAAGCAGGAGCAGAGCTCATTTCACCTCCTGTTTTACATGTCCATTCTCTGCTGGCCTTTCCAAGTTCCTCATTTCCACCTGAGAGCTGGCACCTTTGGGATATTATTCCATTAACCCTGAAGGAAATATCCSATATCTTTGACCAGTTCTCCCAGGATTTCTCTCTCCGGTGGCTGTGAGGACACCAGACAAAACCACACCCACTGGGATGGGTAAAGCTGGAGCTGGTGATTCCAGCCCTGCCTGCCTCTCCCAAACATTCTCCTCTCCTTTCCATCCTCCCACCGGCTCAAATTTGCTGTCTGAGGAAAGACGGAGCCTTAGCCAAACCAAAACGTTCGGCATCTTCCTCATGGAAAAGCCCAGGCATTGAAACTGAGGAAACAGAACAGCTTGGAAGAGAGCATTTTCCCTCAGGATCAGATAAGGGATGCTGTTCCCTTAGGATGGGCTGATCCATGCTCTGTGTCCTTGCTTTCCCTCACTCTCCAGAGGCAGAGCCCAGTGCAGCCACGTGGCTCCCTGAGGGTCCCTGTGAGCTCCGAGTGAGCTTGGAAAGCCTTTGGACGTTTCCTTGGACACGCAGGACGCTGTTGGCACCACGTCTCACCCGCCAGAGGTGCTCTGGCTTCTCCAGGTGCCACATCCCATGTCCTTGGAAACCAACCCTGGCATGGCCCAGAGCTGATCCRTGCTGAGCTCGGGGTGGGCAGCAAAGGACAATTTGTGACCAAATTAGTGCTGCCCARAGCACCTTGGAGGGCTTTGAAGGGCTCAGTAATTCAACCCAGTGTCTAATTAAATGTTACTTTAACATTTCAGGCCTCAGCATTCCCAATTCCCCATTCCCACAYTGGCATCCGGAGCCGCCCACCCGAYGGGGCCCGTCCCGGTTCCCACAGAGCACCCACTGGAGATCAGGGGTGAACAGCAGGAAGGAGCCAGTGGCAAAYGTCACTCCTCCGGTTCGGCTTCCGCCTGGAGCGATGCATCCAAGCAGCTTTGGGAATGGGGACACCCCTTCTGCCTTGCGCACGGAAAGGATCCAGACGGGAAGAGGCTGAACCTCTATTTTCCAGCTCCTCCGTGGGAGGGATTGTCTGGGCACTGAGCGGCGCAGAAATCAGAATTCTTAATTTGCTGCAAGCCAGGGCACCTCAAGACACGCAACACAATTAATTAGCCCCTCAAAACAAAAAAAAAAAAAAAAGCCCCATTTGAAGTGTTTATCGCAGGATCAAGCTCCCGGTTTTACGAGCAGATGGGGAAATAAAGCGCCGGGAATGACACGGAGCGAACAGCTGCACCGGGAGCTGCAGCCTGATTCATAATGCAGCAGCCTAATCAGGGAACATCTCCCGCGCTKCCCGGGCTGGGAATGGCAGAACGTGAGCGGGCACACGATGAGGCTGCTCCGCCGCTTCCGGAGACGCCGCCAATTAGCGGCCTGCCTTCGTTAGCCACGCGCGCACCTAACGACGGGCCCCGGATCAGGGAGAGCCACCGGAAAGTAGGGCAGCCTCGGAKAATTGTCTTAACGAGGAACGCTTCTGGAGGGTTTGGTGGGAATTAATTAAAGGAATAAAGAGCCGTTCGCGCTCACTCTGTTGATCTTGGGTGGAGAGGGATGGGGGATGTTTTGTTCCAGGGTTGGATCCTCTCCAGGCGGATCCCACCCGCTTCGTATCCAGGGTGTGGATTTAGCTTTGCGCTCTGGGTGCCCGGTGCTGGTGGTGGCATCCAGGAAAATCTGTCTCCCTGCCGAAGGGGATATTCCTGAGGGTCCCAGCTCTCTGTGGGGACAGGGGGGGAGCCYGCTGGGAGCAGCCCAGGTCGGGAGAGCAGCTGGAGGTGTGTGGTGGGATGGAGAGAGGCTGTAGGGAGTTCGCTGCTCCCAAGAAATACAAGGCAATCCTAGCTTGGATCTGCCCCTGAATCCAAGGGAAATCTTGTCCTGGGGAAGATCCCACAGGGGAATCATTGTACTACACTGGGAATAAGGAGTTTGCCCTGGAATTGTCTTTGTTCCCCATCAAGCCCTTGGCTTGGAGGACACCTGACCTGGTCAGTGCCCTGGGCAGGAATGTTATTCTTTTTATTTCAATAAAGCCCGTTTGTCCGAGCTGGGATCCATCGGGATGATCCCGGCATCCTGGAATCCTTATTTCTGGTCTAACCTGGAGATCATTCCACTGCAAGCTTTGTCACCTGCTGTTTTGATTTCCATGCCCTGGCTCCAGGTGCTCTGTGTCACAGGACAGTGACATCCTGGCCCTGGTCACCTCCAAACATCCCTGAGCAGGTTCATGMAGTTGGACAAGTCCAAGCTCCAAGAGAAATTCCCTGGACTTGGAGCCCCTGTTCTGGCAGCAATCCCAGTTGAGTTTTCTAWGTTTTCAGGAATTCTCCAACTAAAATCATCAAATGAAATTGGGAGAATCAACACACTGAACATCTCTTGGGAAGCAGTGCTTCCCAAGGCTGGGAGCATCCAGATCCATAAAAACCCACTTGGAGGACATCATTCCACCAGTTYTGGACGGAATGTGTTTTCCTTGGGGCAGCATCAAACCCTGTAAGCTGAGTTTTTCTGTTTTCCTCCCGAAACCTTTCGTAAAACCAACCCCAACCRCGCTGATTTCCTTAGCCGAGGGTCTGATCCATTTGGAAAAGTGGAACATTTCTCAATATTATGTTTTCCTTCTCCCTTCCAAAACAAGACCTTGCATTTTCAAACCACAAAAGCGAAACATTCCGGGGGGCACCTTGGCAGTCCTTCCTTTTTACGCCCAACYCAGAAGCATTTTCAAGTTCTTCCAGGACGATTTTTTTTTTAATTTTAATTTGATGGAAAAATCCAACTTTTTTCCCCAATCTGGTCTGATAAAAGAGGATGTTCAGAGCCCRTTGATGTTATCAGGCTGTGCTGACRTTTGTGTGGAGAGGAGCCAAAGCCCCGGATCAGRCCAGTCGCTGCCTGGAGAACAAACGGATGAGTCCTCCCTGATGGGCACTTTGAAAGCGCCAAACCTGGATTCGGATCTCTGATCCTGTCTGGGAGCAYCCCCCGCCGGGCTTTCCCTCAAATCCCGCTCCTCCGACCCATCTGAGMTTCCCTGGCTCTCACCTCCTGCTTCTCCAAGCGTTTTGGTGCTCGGAATGGGTTGCCTGGATGGGAGCTGCTCCCTCCATGCACATTCCCATAAAAACATCTCCCACCTCCTTCTGCGGGGAGGAACCGAGCCCTTCCCGAGGCATCRCTCCCTAAAAAGCCCTCACGGAGCTCGGGGCTCGGATGAAAAGGAAGCAAAGTAATTTTCCACGTCTCCATTCAAGGGCCGAGCCTCTCAATAATTACCGAGCTCATCCGGCATTCACGATCCCTCATTCCCGTCGTTCACTCCGTGCCGTGGAGGAGCTGATTAATGAGATGTTCCTGAGTGGAACATGATTTCCCTTCTTCCCCGAGGACACGGTGATTTCAGGGAAAAAATTCAATATTATAAAGGAGAGCAGGTAATTGGCAGGAGCACTCCTGGTGCCGCTCTGCAATCCGTGGGCTTCCTCACCGCCAGGAGAGGTCTTTCCCGAAAGATCGCTTGGGAATGAGCAGCTGGGAGGGAGGTGGAGTTCCTCTCTGGATTTCCAGTGGGAAATCAGCCTCTGGAGGGTCCTTATTTTACCCATCTATTCCTGCTGGAGTCTGCTGACCCCATGGATGCTGCAGTGGGATGGAGCATCCCCACTCCAGTCAAAATCCACTTTCCAAGACCTCTACAAGTTGAAGGACGAAGCGAATCATGGAGTTATGGAATGRTTTGTGTTGGAAGGGACCTTAAAGCTCATCCAATCCCACTATCCCAGGCTGCTCCAAGCCCCATCCAACCTGGCCTTGGACACTTCCAGGGATCAATTACATATTTTTTTAATTGCCCCCAGTGAAGAGCAGATGAATCAAAGTGGGTGAAAACACCGACAATTCCAACTCCTCTCCTCGTGCTTTCCTCCCGAGCCTCCAGCCCCTGCTCCCTTTGGAAAGAGAATTTTGATGTTCCTCCTGCCACGCCGCAGATCCCCAAAGGGATCTAAAATTGATTTGATTCCTGATTTTCTCGTGGATGTTATGGGTTCATTAATGCCTGKTTGATTCACAGAGCCTCGAGTGCAACGTTTGAACGGGAGCATTGCAGGGAAAGGAATCCCGTCCAAATTCCATGGGGATTGTGCCGTGGATTCCCTCCTTCTAGAAGCAGGAGGGAATCATTCCTGGCTCTGCACAAAACCCGGATTTTCCATCTCATTTCCGATATTCATCTACCAAAAGCAGCCTGGATTGTCCCTGGCTCTCCKTGGGACACCAATTTTATCGGGATATAAAGCAAAGTGGGAATGTTTGGGATGSGATAGGGTTAATTTTCTTCCCAGGGGCTGGAATTGGAGTGTTTGGGATTTGTGCTGTGGTTCYAAATGTTTTTGATATTTTCTGACCCAGAGCCGAGGCCTTTCCTGCTCCTCCTGAGGCCACGCTGGGAAGGGCTGGGGGTCCATGGGAAGYTGGGAAGGGACACGGCCAGGATAGGCGACCCCAACTGCCCCAAGGCAGTTCCGGACATTCCGGACTTTATGACATCATGCTCAGTATGGAAAGTGGGGAGAAGAAGAAGGAAAAGTGGGATGTTTGGAGTGGTGCCTTTTGTCTTCCCAAGTGTCCAGGACAGGGAATGGGGCCGTGCGCTCCTGGAGGTGCTGCCATGGGAAGGGGGGAATCAAGTCCTTATTTTCCTTTCCCCAAGGAAGTGCCTTTATCTCAACCCACAAATTCCTTATCTTTTACCTTTCCCATTCCCTCCCCAATCCCGGCGCTTGGATGGGGCAAAACCCGGATGTGAGGGAATGAAGAACTYCAGGGAATATTTGTGCCGTCCCATCACACATCCCTGCCGGGCTCTGGGATCATGCTGAGGATCCCATGGAGCAGCAGCATCCCTGAATTCAGGGCCAGCCCCACATGATGGGAATTCAAGGATGATCCAGTGGTTTTTCTCCACCTTGGAGYCTGGAACAACTTCCATGGGGGGAATTGTGTTGCCCTCCCCATGTTCCCTTCTCCCAGCAGTGTCCCTGAACTCCTGAACAATTTTCCTTCCCTGAAACACCCCTGGAGCTGGAATAATCCCTTCTCCCATCCAAAGGAATGGACGTCTTAATTAAAGAAATTAAACCAAAACCTCCRGAGATTTGAAGGGGTTTAAAACCTGAGAAATTCCTGAAATAAAATTCTTTTATTCCTCAAAAAAAAAACCAAAACAAAATAAAGTGAAGCAAAACCAAGCGAAATGAAGCAGATGAAAATCRAAACTTTTCAACTGAGCAAAGATTTCTCAATAAATGGGGCATTTATTTCTTTTTCCCTCAAATCTCAGATGTTTTTTCTCCTAAACTCTCGCCCTCAGCTTTTGTTCCCTCTCCCACCTACTTCCCAAGCTCCCTGCAGCCTCAACTGGCAGCACGTGGACTCAGCACTTCCATGATTTACTGGGAATTCCTGCAGTTTGGAGATCAGCACAATAAGGAATACTTCCCTTAAGAAAACCCAACAAACACCAACGCAACCCTTTCAAAACTGGAAGTGGATTTTTCTAACTCTGATCCTTCTGATTATCAGGAAAATCGGGAAAAATGGTCTTCAAAGCCATAAATACAGAGAGGTCAAATGGGAATTTGGGCCCTAAAATGGGGATTTGTGATTTTTTGRACACAGAAGGTGTTGCTTGGATCCTCAAAGTGATGGGCAGTATCCTAAAAATGCCCCTTTGGAGGCTGAAAATGAGGGTTTGGACACTAAAAATGCTGATTTGGACTCTAAAAAGGAAAATTTTTAACAGAATGGAGTCTTTGKACCCTAAAAAAGGACATAAAAATGAGGCTTTGGTCCTAAAAATGAGGGTTTGGCTCCTAAGATGGACRTTTGAACCTTATAAATGAAGCTTTGGGTCTTAAAAATGAGCATTTGGAGCATAAAATGAGGGTCGGGTCTTAAAAATGTGGCTTTGGGCCATGARAAAAGAGAATTTGGAGCTCTGTAAYCACTTTTGGACCTTCAAACTGGGATTTTTTGGCTGCTGGAAACGAGAGGTTATGGCTAAAATTGGAGGTGTGAGCCCTTCCATGAGGTTTTGGGCCTGAAATTAAAGTCCTAAAAATTATTCTTTAGACCTGAAAAATGAAAAAATTGCACTCTAAAATTTGGATCATCAAAATGAGGGTTTGAGCCCTAGGAATGCTCRTTCGGACCCTCAAAACAGGTCTATGGAAAGAAAAATGGGAATTTCTGCCACAGCAATGTGGAATTTAGGGCACTTTTAGGATTTTTCTGTGTGTTCTGAGGCTTTTCTGGTCTTTTCCGGGGAATATCAGAATCCGAGGGAAGCATCCATGAACATGGAATGTCGTGGCACCATCACTGCATTCACCAGTTCTTCCCAGACTCCCATAGTTTATTTGGAAAATGCGCTAATGTC
>JACAXG010000071.1:23556-43691 GCA_018881555.1 Amblyornis subalaris
TTTGGTGTCCAGGATGGGGTTTGGTGGCCCAGGATGGGGTTTGGTGGCCCAGGATGGGATTTGGTGGCCCAGGATGGGATTTGGTGTCCAAGATAGGGTTTGGTGGCCCAGGATAGGGTTTGGTGTCCAAGATAGGGTTTGGTGGCCCAGGATAGGGTTTGGTGGCCGGGATGAGGTTTGGTGGCCCAGGATGGAGTTGGTGGCCAAGGATGGGGTTCAGTGTCCAGGACAGGGTTTGGTGGCCAGGATAGGATTTGGTGGCCCATGATGGGTTTTGTTGGCCCATGATGGAGTCTGGTGACCAGGATGGGGTTTGGTGGCCCATGAGGTGGTTTGGTGGCCAGGAATGGGGTTGGTGGCCAGGACTTCCCTGACATTTCCAGAAACATTTCCCTGCCCCACTAAAAAACCTTTTCCRTGGGTGCCAACGACCTGCCCGGCTCCACAGGATTTTTTTCCCTGGAATAGCCGTTTTTTCCAGGATATGCTCAGGGAGAGGTGGATGCTCYCACCCCATCCAAAGCTTGGTGCAAACACACAAAATCCTGGGCCAAAAAGGGAGGGAAGAGATTAAAATCCCGACAAGCCACCTGGTCCATGCAGCGATTCCCGACAACAAGGAGTCGGGAAAGGGATCGTTAGCGTGGGATGGAATTAAAATGGCAGCATGGTGATGTTACATAATGTAAACATGTTAATTAATGTAGCGTGTTAATTAGCAGAACAGGCACCGACAGCCCTGGCGTGAGGGGAGYGATGCCTCTTTCACTCCTCACTAAAGAACATCCAAATAAAATGTTGTTCTCTTAATAATTAATTAATTTCAGCAGCGTTCTGGAATCTGGGAAGAGACCCATCCATGCCTGGCCCTCTGCATCCTTTGGAATTAAACACAGGCACGGGCTWAAGGGTATAAAAAGAAGGCTCATTTCACAGAATCAYGGAATATCTGAGGATGGAAAAGGAGATTCCCGACCCTCCTGCTCAGGATCAGCACAGCAGGGCAGTGTCCAGCTGGGAATATCTCCAGTTATTCCCATCAATCCAYTACGCTTTTTCCAGTTGCTTAGAGTCAGCTGGAAGCAGCAGAGCAGATCCAAACCGATCCCAAGCAATTAGGCATTCCCAGGAATGTTCTCCCATCGAGCCTGCGGTAATGATGTTGTTACAGTCGATTGTTTAATCAAATCCCACRGAAGACGCCGGAAATAATTCTCCTCATTTGGAAAGACAGGCTGGAAAAACGACCCTGACTGGCACAATCCCTTCAGCTTCCACAAAAACATCCCTGTTATCCCAGCGGGATTGTGGGGTCTGAACCCCAAAATCAACACAAGTGGCCCCAAAACAGGACAAAGTAGGAGGTGCCAGTCCTTGGATGTGACACCCACGAGGGCACGGTGAGGCTTGGGATGGGGGACTGCACATCCAGCAATCCTTCCCTTGGCATTTTCCTACTGCTGTTCAACACACCCATGGAAAAGTAAATGCACTTCTGGCCTGAATTTCAATCCAGGGAAGGATCTTTGTTGTTAAAAACACCGGGAACAGACTCCGGTGACACCTTTCCCTCYGCTGCTTATTTATCTTCCCTTCGTACAGGGAAAAAAAAACCTGGATTCAGCCTTCTCCACAGGGCTGGGAGCAGGCAGGATGGGAAGGAGGTCACCCTGGCTGCCCCAAATTGGTTTATGTGCCTTTGCTAAATCAGATTCCAGGCRGCAGCCGGGAGATTCCAAAGAGATTGAACATCGAAAATTTAAATGCGTCGGATGAACCTCCCAGCTTTTACAAGAGCGYGGCCAGGAAAATAACGCAGGGATGCAAAATATTCCTCCCGGGATGTTGCTGCTGCTTGTGACCTCTAAGAGGGCTGTTCCTCTCTTCCTGCTATTCCTGCCTGAACATCCTGCGGGAATCCGTGTTCAGCCCCATTTCTCCACGCCCAGGGATCTGCCCGATGAGACCCATCCAACCTTGTGTGCCCCGAAACWTCCTCAGGGAGATGAAACCCCCAAAATTCCCAGAGTTACCTGCCGGGCTTCGCTTTTCCAGCCTCTGGGATTCACTCTGGAGGTTCAACAGTTCAGCTTTTTATCCTTAATAAAACYGGAGGAGAAATTTTCATAAATACGTTAAAAAAATAGGCTCGGGAATCGACGCTGGGGAGGACTTTGCTGTGGTTGTTGGGATTTAAGGAATAAAAAGGAAGAGGATCCAGGCAAATGGTTATTTCTTTTGCTTGGAGGAATCTCTCAGCACCTGAGTGGTGATATCATAGAACCATGGAATTCCGGAATGGTTTGGGATGGAACTTGAARATCAAATTCCACGAGCAGGGACACCTTCCACTATSYCAGATTTCTCCAAGCTCCATCCASCCTGGCCTTGGACRMTTMCAGGGATGGGGCAGCCACAGCTTCTCTGGGAAAATCATTCCAGGGCSTCCCCACCCTCACAGGGAAGGAYTCCTTCCCAAAATCCCACCTAACCCACCCTGTGGCAGTGGGAAGCCATTCCCTGTGTCCTGGCATTCTAATTCAGATCCCACTCCTCTGGTCACAGGGAAGACGCTCCCGGCTGGAAAAGGACCTGGGCTGGGTTTCGGAAGTGCTGCTTTGTAATGAGCCATTAAACCCAGTAATTAACGATCCCACAAGCCCACGGAACGCTGGGTTTAATTCCATTGGCATCATTCCGTCCACATCCCAGCGTTTTGTATTAGGATGATTAAAGGGAAATCTCCCAGCCCCTCTTTGCCATTCCCAGGCAGCCGCACTAACTCCATGTAATGGGATATTCCAGCCATTAAACACGGAACAATCCCAGTKTTAGTGCAGTTCACCACGTTGGACGTTAATTACAGCCCCGAGCTGAAGGCAATTAAAGACAGCTAATTAATGGGCTGCTTCATTGTCCATCAGAAGGGATTTCTCCGGATGGGAAACGGAGCTGAACCCCGGCGTTACAAATGGGAAGCAATGGGAGCCAGGAATACATCTCCTTCCGGGAAATCTGGCAATCATTCCTGCTTGTCCACTTTGGAAAGCGAAGTTTTCTTCCTTGGTTATAACCACACAAATTCCTAAGAAGGTGAAATATTTTTATTTTCCAAGAGATTTCTCTCCTGGATTTTCATCTTTTCGCTTCCAACCTTTTCTTCCTGGTTCCTGTTCCCGAGGGTTTAAATTCGTGCATCTTTTGGGTCAGAAATGCCATTTTCGGTCAGTTTTGCCTCCTCCTAAAACTTCACAAAAGCRATGTCACGAATTTCATCCCAGAATATTTGTCGGGTTTAAATTCTGGTCCTTTTTTTGGAATTTAGGGTTTTCCAATAGAAAATCCRTTCAGAAGAGAAGAAGAAAATAATGGAAAGGCATCGAATTTTTACTTGTTAAGGTTGGGATTATCCGTGTGAAGCTTTGACCTTTCTAAGCAAGAAATCCAAGATTCCAGAAGAAACAGCAACACCAATCCAATGGTGTCTTTTTTTCCTGCCTTGCCATAAATATCCCTTCCAGCCCTCCATCTCCCTCCGATTTATCAATTCCCRTGTGACAGTGAGAATGATCCATAGCCACATTCCAGAGTCCTATTTTGGAAAGCATCCAGTCCCAAGAATTGAGGGAATTTGATTTGAGGATCGGAAAATGAAGCAAAAATCCAAACRTCACTTTCGGGGGTTTGAGACAGAGGAAAATCCCTGGATTCCTGTTCCAATGTTCCCTTTGTCCAACCAGGTGAGACAGATCCTGTCAGGAGCTTCAGCTGCTCTTGGAGCTTTGGAACATTTACAGGAAAAAAGGAAGGGGATGCAAATCAAAGGGACTGACACATCCCACGGGAATGTGACATGGAATGGGGATCCCTGGGGATTTACCAGCACAGGGATTTCTGAGCAGAGCCAGACTTCTCACTGCRTCCTGCAGGAAAAGGCATCCACAGGCTGGGAATTGCAGGGACGTAACCTGGGTTGGATAAACAATGTCGGGGATGGACCACTGGGATCCATCCCCAGGGAGAGATTGAATCCCARCATCTGAGTAGGGAAGCGATGGGCTCCTACGGGAGACACCAGGTGGGACAAAGGTCCTTCCAGCCAGTCATGGGCATCTCAYGGAATCATGGAATGGTTTGGATGGGAAGATACCTTAAAGATTTTT
Organism: Amblyornis subalaris; assembly: GCA_018881555.1. Taxonomy (NCBI): domain Eukaryota; kingdom Metazoa; phylum Chordata; class Aves; order Passeriformes; family Ptilonorhynchidae; genus Amblyornis; species Amblyornis subalaris. Next base: position 27,720 of record JACAXG010000071.1, read on the forward strand.
CCACCCTTGCCATGGGCAGGGACACYTTCCACTAGCCCAGGGTGCTCCAAGCCACATCCAACCTGGCCTTGGACACTKCCAGGGATCCAGGGGCAGCCACAGTTTCTCTGGGCAACCTGTGCCAGGGCCTCCYCACCCTCMCAGGGAACAATTCCTTCCCAAMATCCCATCTCAAACTGCCYCYCCCTTGTCTCGCCTCCCTTCAAATCCGGGACCTTTCCATTGTCCCTCAGGATCTGTGAGTGTGAGTGGAAAGTGTTGGACAAATATCCAGGAATTTCCATGGRCTGGAAGGAATAACAGAAGCCCTCTGCCATGTGAGGATGAGCATGGAATCCACATCCAGGTGTGGCCCTGGCTTTGGGAGAAGGAGAAATGAGCAGCTTTAGGACTGAAGGGCCCTCTGATCATCCCTGCCAAGCCCAAGAGATTCCTTGATCCAACTCCTGCCCCGAGCAGGGATGTGGCACACGCAGAAAGGGCCTGGATTGAGGCTGCTGGAGAAGCTCCAGCCGTGCTGGAGGAGCTCCAGCCCTACTGGAGCTGCTGGATGGCTCCGTGCGACGGATCCGAGCAGCCCCGGAGCCCCGGGTTACACAGGGATTATCCTAATCCTTTCATTAGCTTAAATCCTGCTTTTCCCCAGCACAGGCGAGGCTGTTCCAAGGAGAAAGGAGTCAGCAGTGCAGGAGCACACTCACCCTTCCTGCCAAGGAGAAGGAGCTGGGAATAATCCCCTTTGTTAAAGTGGGATGAATGGGGTGTGATTGACACTCCCGGTCCCGCTGCTCGTCGCTCCGGAGTGGATGGAGCCGCTCCGTGCACTCGCAGCAGCTCGGGAAAGGAGGAGGAATAAACCCCAGAAGACGTTTCTTAATTAGGAAAATTTCATTTCTGCAGATTAACATATTTATTATAGTCATTAATCATCCCTTCCCGTGTCCTACCAGCTCAGCGGGATCAGGCTGGGACGGGAATGCTCCAACAAGGAGCCCAGTGGCTTCCAGGGGATCCTCCCAGCAGAGAGCATCCTCCTGCTCCAGGATCACTGGGAATGAGTCAGGAACAGCCTTGGCAAAGCTGTCACCACTGCCACAGGGGGCGGCAAGAGAGCTGGAGAGGGACTTGGGACAAGGCCTGGAGGGACAGGACACAGGGAATGGCTTCCCAGTGCCAGAGGGCAGGGATAGATGGGATATTGGGAAGGAATCGTTCCCTGGGAGGGTGGGGAGGCCCTGGCACAGGTTGCCCAGAGAAGCTGTGGCTGCCCCTGGATCTCTGGCAGTGTCCAAGGCCAGGTTGGATGGGGCTTGGATCACCCTGGGATAGTGGGAGGTGTCCCTGCCCACGGAACTGGATGGGCTTCGAGGTCTTTTCCCACCCAGGCCATTGTACGGATCAGAAGAACCAGGCCCTGGTGTCCCATTCCGTGGTGTAGGAGATGGGAATTGCTCCAGTCCTGATTTCTGGATCATTTCCACCTCCTGCCAACACCATATCCCCACCCAACAGGGCAAGAGAGTTTTTCTAAACATTTCTCCAGGATGTGTCCCAGACGGTGCTGCCAGCCTGGACCCTTCATCCTGCCCAGGCCAGGTAGATCCCACTCAGCAGCTCCTGCACTCCATGGGGGCAGGAATTTAGAACTCCAAACATATTTTACCCCTTTGCTGAACCCCTCCAGGAGCCCATCCAGACTTGGAAGTCCTCAGCATCCTCAGCATCCCAATACAGGGAACTTCATTACCCTCCTACTGTATTTTTCCTACTAAACTCTGCCCCGCTCCTGGAGGAGAAGCAGAAGGAATTTGCTTCCCTCTCCCCCATATTCCTGGGCACAGCCATCAGGATGACAGGAAACTCCTTGATCTCTCACTTTCTGAGCCTGACCTAATTCCTGAGCCTGGAAAAAGGGCGAGGAGCTGCTGTGTGCTCCAGCTCCAGCCTCCAAGGACAATGTGATCCCAGGAAATGGGACAGCAGGGCAGGCAGGGGAGGGTGCACCCCACCAGCAGTTCGGGGAGGACTGACCCGAGCAGGAGGATTGGGAAACACTCGTAGACACTCAGGAATAAGGAATTTTAAAATTATGCTTTCCCTGGGCTCCAAAGGAGCCATCCCACCCCTCAGCTGCCCTTCCCCCGAGCAGACGTTTGGGGTTATTTTGCCTCCCAGCAGATGTTTGGGGTTGCTTTGCCTCCCAGCAGATGTTTGGGGTTATTTTGCCCCCAAGCAGATGTTTGGGGTTATTTTGCCCCCAAGCAGATGTTTGGGGTTGTTTTCCCTTACCCCCAGAGCCATTCCCCGCCATCAATCTCCATCCCACGAACATCCCAGCCAATCAGTCGCTAATTCCATGATTGAGTAGCTCAGGGTCTGTTAGGAATATCTCACCCGGCCCTGGCAGGAGTCGGGGATGTGCCAAAGACCCCGAACAAACCACCTGGGAGAGTAAACACTTGGAAAAATTCTGGCTGGCTCCTGCCTCGCCATGGCTCTGCTCCCGTCCGTGTGGCACCAGTCTGGGGCTCCTGAAACCTCGGAATTCCAGCAAGGACTGACCCCAGCCAAGAGCTGCAGCGAAGATCCCAGTGTTCCAKAGCACGGACAGAACTGCAGGAGCCAGGGAATTTTTCCTGGGAATTTCTTTTCTATGTCTGACTTATCTTAAAACTTTTCTCTCGGGATTTGCTGGAGGTTACCGCCAGAAATACCAATTTAAATCGACCCCCTGTGGTTATTTGCCTATTGGATGCGTGGAATTACGGAACAAAATATCCAGGATCTGCTCTGACCTCCACATCCATTAAATGCTCACCTCATTTCCTCGCTAAGTAGGGAAGACAGGACAGCAGGTCCACGGAGGGAATCTCTTCCTGCCTCCTCCATAACTCGGGTAATGATGATTTTGGAAGACCAACTGTTCCACGGAGCCGATTCCCAGCTCAGGGCACGGGGCTGGCACGGGGACTGGCAGGAGATAATCGGGATGTGCTCGAGAGGACGCGGCAGCAGAGGAAGATAAATGGGCAGGAGGTGGAAGGGAAGCAGCCACAATGAACCGAGGCTGTGAGACCTGATAGATTAAGCAGGATAAAAAGCAATAAATATGCACATTCCYGGTAAACAAGGATGGATGGGAACGGGGGATGCTGCCAGGAGGGGTCTGTTGGAGCCAGGAGAGGGTGACAGGACTAACAAGCCACCSAGGAGACGGAAAAGGTGCCTGGAAAGCGTGGCACGGTCACAGTGAGGAGGGAAAGAAGAGCCCAGGGTGGGGGGACACCGTGGCTTTGGTTGGGAAAGAGGACAGGGATCCAACGGGAATGTGGGGGGGGACAAGGGTGACAAAAGTGGGGTTCCCACATCACAGGGGTGATGGAGACACTCGCTCCTGCAGGAGCTCCAGGCCCCCACGCCAGCTCCTGATGATTGTTTGGGATCCAGGACTTCTCCCCGAGGGATGGAGCCTCCCCCGAGCAGCCACAGAATTCCTGTTTTCCTGCCCAGTGAAGCAGAGCTCCAACCCTTTCCCTTTTCCTTCCCTGCAGGACCCCCAAGGGTCCTTCTCCAGGAGGTTTCAGCCTCCATCCTCCTGCCCAGAGGATCCAAACACCTTTAGCCCCAGGTCTGGGCACTCCCTGTGCTCTGGTGCCATCCCAGAGCTCCAGAGGGGAGGAGGAGGGCAGGKAAGGAGGATCATTTGCCCACCTTGGAGAGGATTTCGGAGGAGAGGAGCTTGGGAATGCGGCAGGAAGTTGTGGCCAAGGACAGGAGTGTGAGTGCCTTCCCTGCTGAACTCTCCACCAGGTGCTGAGGGAAGGAAATGGAATTTCCCTTAAGGGGAATTTTTTAAATAATGAATTCCAATTTAAATGGAATTTTCCCTTAAATTCCTTTCCTCGTTAAATGGAAYTTCCCTTTTCCCACCAGGCTGCAGGTTCTGCAGTGATAAAATTAATTAACAACTGCAATTAAATCCGAACCTTCCCCTTTTTTTCGGGATGAGGTGGGTTTTATAATGGCTCCAGCATCCAGGGAAAAGCAAGGATATGAAGTGCTCCCAAGTTGGGATCCTCTGAGCCCTAAATCACTTTGTTCTCCTTGAGGAGAAATTCATCAGGAGGCTTGGATCTAGCAAGGCAGGGAGCCAAATTCCCTGAGCATCCCAGAAGATGGTGGCCAGGAGAGATCCAGCTCTGGGATCTCAGGAATCCTGGACTCACGGCAGAGACCAGAGGATGAGGAAGGTCCTGAGTGAAGAAGGTGTGGATTCCCAGAGAATCTGTGGCTGCCCCATCCCTGGAAGTGTCCCAGGCCAGGCTGGACCAGGCTTGGAGCAGCCTGGGATAGTGGGAGGTGGTGGGAGGGGGTGGGAGTGGGATGAGCTTTAAGGTTCCTTGTCCAAAGTCCCGCTCACACAGAAGTGCTGGCACTGCCGATGCCCAAATTTTCCGGAGTGTGAGTCCTAACTCTGACTTCTGGGAGCAGTAATCCCGTCTAGTGTGTGCCCTTAATTAAATCAATTATCAGAAGTAATTGAATTAAGAGCCATTTATACAGAGCCTGATTATTCCAGGTCTTTGTGGAGCCTTTAGGAGTGAAGCTTTTAAGCAGGACCCGACTACACCCAATATCCAGGGATATCCAAACCCGGGCAGAGCGAGGAGAGAGGAAATCTCGGGAAAAGCTCCTCATTAAGACATCAACACTCACGTTTCCGAGGCGTCTGTGCAGCCTCTGACCTTGGAGACTCCAAGATCAGATGGAATTAAATCCCTGAGCAGCCTTGTCTGGCATCAAATTCCTCCTGCTCCGAGSGGGAGTTTGGTCCAGACACCTCCTGAGGCCCCTCCAAGCTGAATCCCACTCATTAACGGGGTCTCGGCTCTCCTGGCGCTGCAAAATCATGGAATGTTTTTCGGATGACTCCTGCGAGGCTACCAGCAAACCTCTCCGGACTTTTTTCCCCCTTTTTTTTAAGGGATTCAGCGGTGCGGGAAGCACGGGGGCAGCAAACCCTGGAGCAGCATCCTAATTCCAGGTGCTCCGCACCGGCGAGGAAATCGTTCCAGAATGAATAAAATATTTGGGTTGTCGGGTTGGTTTTTTTTTTAGCAGGAGCGCTCCGGGGTTTTTATCTGCTTGGATTTTAAATAAACGTGGCAGAATTCCCTGTGAACGACGAGTTCCTGCCATTCCAGCAATAAAGGCAGGATTAGCACTTGGAGGGGAACATTTCAATTTGCCTACAGGTGGCATTGAGAACTCCTTGGCCGGGCTTTTCCCTTCCTCATTCCCTGGAATGGGCTGCCTGCCTACCTAGCTGGGATAATGAAGTGGCAGCAGCGCTGGAATAATCAAAAAACAGAGAGTTTAATCCCATTTAATTCCGTTGTGGAGGAAATAAGCAAAAGGCTGAGTTCTCATAGACACRGAGCCTGGCGTGGAGCCTGGAGCTCTTCTCCTCCAAGGACCTCCTGGAATGCCAGGGAGGGAAAAGCCCTTTTGGTTCAAAACATTGCAYTTCCCTCCCCTGCTGCACCACAGCCAGAGGAGGAAGCAATTCCCAGGGTTTAATTCCGAGGGCTCAGCTTTAAGGCAGCGATTGTGGTTTAACAACAGGGATTTCATGGGAATCCTGACTGTTTGCCTCCCACAAAATGGGGATCCAACGGGAGCAGAACTCTGGAGAAAGGCTCCAAAAATCTCCAGAGAGGTCAATATTGGCTTGATCCTGTGGGATCATGCCTGCTGATGATCCCCCATTATTTTTTTTATTTGGAACATCCAAATAAAGAAGTGATTCCACTGCACAGATCCTCCCTCAGGTTTAATTGTCCCATACCCAAGAATTCTCYGGGAATGCCGTTTGTGTCTTATCAAAGAGATCTGCGGAAGAGATATTTTTATTTTCCCCCCACTTTCAGATGCTCGTTAGCGACACAAAACGGCAAACGAAGCACTAGTGAGAGGGAAAATCCCATGGGAAGCAAGCTGACTCCCGGGGAAAACGCTTGGGATGAGCCTTTGGCTGCCACGGGGATGTCCCCTGGTGTCCCCACCCTGGTGCCACACGGAGCCCGTGCCAGCCCCGGTGCCTGAGTCCTCCTTGCTTTTGGGCACCACCTAATGGCTCCTCACAGCCTCACAGATCCGGGAAAAATCGGGAAAAGGCCTTCCCAAGGTTGTGTGGCAGCATCAGAAGCAGAGGATGGGCGAGGCTCTGTGTGCCTGAGCCCCATCCCACCTCCCGCCCTTCCGCTGGGACAGTGTGTCCTTTCCCAGCTGGGATGGGGAGGGAACACACATCCAGTGAGGCCATAAATACAATCCCAACTGGGTTTTAACTGTGCAGGGAATAATTACAGAAGGAATCTCCTTATGGATCATCCAGCTTTGTTAGGGAAAGTGCTCACGGAGCTGGTGCGCGTCAAGGAGGGYTGGGGCCGCACAAATGTGGAAAGGGAATGGTTTGGATTTTTGGGATCACTTGGTGAGTCTTTACCTTAGGGAAGGATAATATTCCTGTGGGAATGGAGCAGGGAGAGGGCAGTTCACTGCGGAGCCCTGCCGCTCTCCTTCCCTGTCATTTTCTTCCCAAAGGAGCCATGTCTGGGGTTCTCACATCATCCCAAACCTTCTCCCTGAGCCAGCCCTCGGTGGGTGCAGGGATTCAGGAACGCGGGGATGAGCATGGAATACGGATCCCAGAGTCCCACAGCACCTCGGGTGAGGAATTGCAAAGCATTTGGATCACTGATTTTGTCGTTTTGAGAAATTTCCAATTCTTTTTTTTGCCATTTTGGTTTTACACCCCCAGGTGTCTCCAGCAGCAGGAAAAGGGGACATTGCCTCTTCCTCATTTCATGGAATCATGGAATCGTTTGGGTGGGAAGACACCTTAAACCTCATCCAGTCCCACCCCTGCCGTGGGCAGGGACACCTCCCACTATCCCAGGTTGCTCCAAGCTCTGTCCAGCCTGGCCTTGGGCACTGCCAGGGATCCAGGGGCAGCCACAGCTTCTCTGGGCAACCTGTGCCAGGGCCTGTCCACCCTCCCAGGGAGTGACCACCACAGTGTCCACCCCGGAGTGACCACCAGAGAGTGGCTACCCCAGAGTGACCCCCCCAGCCTGCCCAGATCCCTGSCGTGCCCGTGGCAGCTTCCAAGCCCTGCCGGATCTGCGCTGCGACGGCAGCGGGAGGAGGAGGAGGGGGATTCCTGCAAGGATTTGTCAGTGACACTGAGAACTCATTTGGGGTTTGCTAATTGGATAACAAGGCAATTACAGCCTTGCCTGTGTAATTCCGCGCTCGGAGCGTGCTCGGACCACGGGATGAGGATGTCTGGGTGTGAGGAGAGCTTTGGATCAGCCCCTGTAGGATCAGGCGTCCCAACCCGCTGAGCCCCGGCCCAGTCCCATTCCCTGCCCTGCGCTTGGTCCCGTGGGACTGCCCAGGCATCTCATGGCTCCTGGGAGCACCAGGAGGCTCCTGAGGCACTCATCACACCCCAAACCCCACCCCAAACGCACCCCAAACCCCCCCAGCACCTGCCACACCGGGATGGGGCTCACATCGCCCCACACCCCCTCCTGGGAGCATCCCCCTCCCTCCTTGTCCTGGATGGGTGGRAAATGTCCTCTCTTAAGTCCTCCACCACCCCAAAAGGCCAAATTCCCCCTTTCCAGAGAAAAACACCCCAAATTTGCCTTTTCCCTCCCTGCCCTCCTTCTCCTGGATGGATGAGAAACGTCCTCCCTTCCTCAGCTTCTCCACCACCCTGAGGGGCCAAACTCCCTTTTCCAGAGGAAAGCATCCCAAATTTGCCTTTCCCTCCCTACCCTCCAGCTGAACTCCTGCCAAGGTGATGTTTGTGGGGTTTTCTCCCATTTTCCAGCAGCCAGTCTGTCAGATCCCTCCTKTCCCCCATCCCACAATTCCCACCAGGGGTGTCACAGGGAGACACCAGGAKCACATCTTCCCGGGGAGCTGTGGGAGCATCAGGCTCAGGGAAGGTTCTTCCCACCAATCCCCACGTGACTGAGAGGTTTCACACCATTCCCACGTCTCCTTGTTGGTTTATTCCGTGTTTTACTTCCTTGGGAAGAGCTGCCCCGCCTTCCTCACGCAGGTTCTCCATGCTCAGCCCATGGAATTTCTGCTGACACCACTGAGGTGCTCCTCAAACGTTCCCACAGTGCTGGTAAAGAGGTCTTTCCAAAGTTTCTTTGCTCCTGGAATGCAGAGGCAGCCCAAAATGTGTGCAGGACACTGCAGCCTTCCCTCGATCCTGGAAAGAGCCTTGGTAAAATGTTAGTAAATYATGGAATCATGGAATGGTTTGGGCGGGAAGGAAATCTTAAACCTCATCCCGTTCCACCCCTGCCATGGGCAGGGACACCTTCCACTAGCCCAGGRKGCTCCAAGCCCYGTCCARCCTGGCCTTGGACACTGCCAGAGATCCAGGGGCAGCCACAGCTTCTCTGGGAAAACCATTCCAGGGCCTCCCCACCCTCTCAGTCAGGAATTTCTTCCAAAGGTCCAATCTCAAGCTTTCCAAAGTTCTGTCTCTCTCCTTAAAACTTCAGCCCAGCACTTGACCCCTTTCCCTTTGGGAACAGGGCATCCAGCCTGCTCGCTCCCCTTTYGGGATCTTCCCTGCAGATCTTCCCTCTTAATCCTTTGAGCTCCTGGGGGTCCTGAATCACTTGTGAATATCCGAGTACAGCAGGAATTAATGCCTTTAACAACACAATTATCATGGAATCATGGAAGGGATCCACAGGGATCACCCAGCCCARCTCCCGGCCCTGCACGGACATCCCAACGACCCCACCCGGGAGCATCCATCAGCCTCACACCTGGGGACACCTCTGGGCGCCACTAAATCTTTCTTTGCTCCATTTCYCCCCTCTCTCTGCTCTAAAATTCCACTTTTCCTTTACYRAAGGTGCTTTAAACCCCCCMGAGCTCCGGATTGAGCCRTGAAGCCTCACRGARCTGTYTCCGACCGCGCTCGTAAATCCGTTYCGTGCCAGAAAACTTCGATTTTCCCTTTGTTTTTCCTGGCTCCGGGAACGCTGTCGCTGCTACGCGGAAACGTCACCCAACCACACAACTCCGATTTTTATATCCCTGCTGCAAAATGCCTTTTGTGCTGCCTTTGCATTCCCGGATTCGCTGCTGGAACGAGGACATCCCATTTGGGTCGCAACGAGGATAAATTTTAAGCCTCATCCGAATAATTTGGGTTGTTGTGCTGGCACGGGGAGGTTTGGGATGTCCCAGCCCATTCCCTTTGTTGTTTTTGAGTGGCCAGGTGAGCTATGGAGGTGTTTTACTGTCAGTCAGATCCCGTAATTGGCTTTTGGAACAAAGGCTGGCAGGTTTTGGAATATTTACAAGCAAGTGGTGATATTTTGGATGGATCAGGCAAAGCTGCTGACTCGAAAAAGCCTCGTTTTCGTGACTCTCAGCAATGTGACCTCCCTGGTTTGGGAAGAAAAAGCAGGGATTGCTCCGGTTAGGGCTGACAAGGAAGTTTCACAGCTTTCCTCGGATTCAGAGTCTTCCCAACACAGCCCAGTAGCAGGAAGGGCACTCAAAGGGGTGGATCCCAGCCCTGCACAAGGATTCAAACTCCAGGCGGGAAAAGCTTGGGTTTGGGAAATGTGTTATTGGGGTTAGCTGCTGGATCGTAAAATAGTGGAATGGTTTAGGTGGGAAGGGATCTTAAAGCTCATCCAGTTCCATGGGCAGGGACACCTTCCACTATCCCAGGCTGCTCCAAGCCCTGTCCAACCTGGCCTKGGACACTKCCAGGGATCCAGGGACAGCCACAGCTTCTCCAGGAAACCTGTGCCAGGGCCTCCCCACCCTCCCAGGGAACAATTCTTTCCCAAGATCCCATCCATCCCTGCCCTCTGGCAGTGGGAAGCCATTCCCTGTGTCCTGTCCCTCCAGATCCTTGTCAATAGCCCCTCTCCAGCTTTCTTGCAGGCTCCCTTCAGGTCCTGGAAGGTCACGATGAGGTCACCCCAAAACTTCTCTTCTCCAGGTTGGACAATCTCAATTTTCCCAGCCTTTCCACAGCAGCCCAGGCAGCARAAAAATTCCCACTTCTCCTTAGCATCAAAATCTATTGAGCACGTACCCAGTGTCCACTGTCACATTCCCAGTGGCACATTCCCTGTGGGAGCACACACAGAGTGTCTGGCTGGAAATCACTAAAATTCAAGATTCATTCTAAAATAGCTGTAATTGTCTCCTTCCTGAGAGCGATCCCGGAGCCTGGAGTCAGGGATAACCTGATGTGACTGYGAGAGTTTTTTGTGGCCATGTCTGGAGTGTCTTTGTGATCTGCCACAGGACCCCACAATTCCTGGACGTGAAATCCTGGATATTTTGTCTTTCTCCTGCTGGGACTCAGTTCTGCATCACTCTCAGAGCTGGGACAGTCATCCCAAAAATGTTGACGCATTCCTGTCCGAGCTTTACACCTCCCGTTCTTCAGGAGTCTAAAATCCAGGACTAAAGTTGAGCCCAGCTCAAAGAACTCACTGGAATTTAGGCTCCAAGCTGGGAATAACCTGGTGTTGGCAAACTGATATTCTGGGAGGTAACCATGGAAACGTTCCCCGGGATGGATGGGGGAGATTCAAAGTCGCAGGAAGGCAGGAATCTGCTCTGGATTGGTTTTCGCTCATGCCAGGGCATCACATTGGCCAAGGATTATTGATCATATTGAGTTTTCCAGGTCCTTCCCACACGGATGAGAGCCCCTCTTCCCAAAGGAACGGCAGGTCCTGCGTGTTCACTCGTGCAGGTGTTGTAGCTCACAATTCCATTGTTATTCCATTATTCCATTACTGAGTGTGAGCACAGGGACTGAAGCGTCCCAGGCAGGAAACTGCCCTGGGACACAACTGCTGCTGCCCCTGGAGTCAGTGGTTGGCGTTGTGGGARAGGCTTCCTGCTTTAAAATTTGGGAAGAGCCAAACGAGGCCACAGGAGAATCTCCCAGTTGGCCACAAGGCTGAAACTCTTCCACTGAGTGAGAAGGAGAAGCTCCAGGGAGAGCTCAGAGCCCCTTCCAGTGCCTGAAGGGGCTCCAGGAGAGCTGGAGAGGGACTTGGGACAAGGATCTGGAGGAACAGGACACAGGGAATGGCTTCCCACTGCCAGAGGATAGGGTTAGATGGGATATTGGGAAGGAATCATTCCCTGGGAGGGTGGGGAGGCCCTGGCACAGGTTGCCCAGAGAAGCTGTGGCTGCCCCTGGATCCCTGGCAGTGTCCAAGGCCAGGTTGGATGGGGCTTGGATCACCCTGGGATAGTGGGAGGTGTCCCTGCCCATGGCAGCAGTGGCACTGGATGAGCTTTAAGTTCCCTTCCCATCCGAACCGTTCCATAATTCCATGATTCCAGGACACAGCCCTGATCCAAAGGCCAGCAGGCCCCATCCCCCCACCCCCCGCCAGCTCATCAGCCCTCCCTGTCAATCCAGACTGGCAACAAAYCCCAATTCCCAAAATACAGATTTGCACCATCCCTTTAGGCTTGAACCACTCATTATTTATTCCATCTTTTTGGCTTTTAGGAACTCAAGACCCAACTCTGTTTTCCCACAAAATCTGGGCCACTTTTGCCTCACAAAAACACCAGGGGACATTTTCCATCTTTGCAAGACCAGAAAATTTGGACATCCACCTACAAATCTCTCCATTGACCAMCTTCCACACCCATGAAAATCCAAATTAAAGCCATCAAAATCCATTGGCTTTAGGAGTGTAGCCCTGCRCTCCCCACAATTATTTGGATAATCACTAACGGATCATCAGGTGCGAATTGGAAGAGCAATCAGGGTTTAATTGTTTTCACGATACTCCTGCAAGATTCCATGTTTATTTTAATTGTATGGAAAAGCAGGAATCACTCATGGAAACTTGCTCTGAACTGTTGCTGCTGTAAGAGTGAAAATAAAAATAAAAAGAAGAAATAAATCCACACACCCAATAGAACCCCCAGACACTGGAATATGACTCCACTTTATCCTCCCCAGCTGCCACTGGATTTATGGAATAAACAAAGCCTGGACAGAARAATCACAGAATCACCATAAAATCATGGAATAATTCAGATTGGGAGGGACCTCAAAGCTCATCCCTTTCCAGCCCTTGCCATGGGCCTTGCCCTGGGGCAGGAGCAGAGGAAATGAGGCTTGGGAAGGACTCAGCACAGAGATGTCGTTCCAGAGATTTTCCAGAAGAAAGGATGTGGGTCTAAGGCCTGGACATTGTTCCTTGTGGATATTGCTGTGAGCCCCAGGTGCCACCAAACTCCTGCCCCCAAAAAACTCCACAAGCAATGTGAAGGACCAAGGCTTTAATGGCCCCATGGAGATTTTAATGGCTTTGCTTGCTTTTAATCCCATTTTTTRTTGAATTCTTGCTTTTAATCCAATACAGCTACTTCTCGTGTGCATCCCAGAATCCTGGAATCACTGAGGTTGGAAAAGCCCTCCAGGAACAGAGTCCARCCTGTGACCAATCCCCACCTTGTCACCAAAGTGCCACTTCCAGGTGTTCCTCGGACACCTCCAGGGATGGAGACTCCAACAGCTCCCTGGGCAGCCCCTKCCCAAGCCTGACCACCCTTTCCATGGAGAAATTCCTCCTGATGTCCAACCTGACCCTCCCCTGGTGCAGCTCGGGGCCGTTTCCTCACATTTGTGAGAGTTCCCAAGGGGTGAGGACTCCCGGGGGACGAATCTCCCAGGGTCACACCCCCTGGAGCTGCCCCAGCTCCTTGTCACAGGCTACAAGCCTGGCTGTCACTGGGAAAAAAGAATTATCTGGGAATGAAAAATCTCCTGCTTCTAACCCAACCCTGACGTGTTGCTGATGGCACAGGCTGAACCAGGGCTCAGGTATTTGTCTTTCCTTTTCCCGGTGGCAGCGGCCAAAATAAACACGGAGCAGAATCCAAGCCCGGCTGAAACAGCCCATTTTTCCCTTTGCAACCCGTTCCTGTTAATAAATTCGGGATGATGATCTATTGGAGGGGGACACGCTCCTGCCCTTTCTCTGCGATATCTGGACAGCTCCCGTATAAAATTAATAACAGGAATTAAATCCCTCGAGAGCTCCAGGCGGTATCTGATCCTTCTCCCTGCCAAGGACAGAGCTCGGCTCCGTGTGGGTTTAGCAGAGCTCTGATAAGCAGAGCAGAAGAGAAGAATTGGGGTTTTTTTAGCATGAAGGTTTTTAGATATTTTGGAATGCGGTCCCAAAAACGTCCCAAAAGGAAGGCGAAGCCGAACATTTGTATTTTCTTCCCGGGGAATTCTTGAGGGGGGAATTACAAGCAGCCGATGAAAACGTTTAATTTTGTCACGACGCGGTGGGATTTTGATTCTGAAATTGTATAAGCAATTACGATATATGATATTATAAATATATTGTTCTCTGCGGTCTGGAAGGCAACGGTTGGAAACAAAATGAAACTTTCCATTGAAATATCCTGCAGGAATCAAAAATCTCCCACTGGGAAGGGCTGGAGAGCCATGGGAGCAGGAGGCAGAGGGAAAGCTGGGAGGTTTTGGAGCGGAAGGAGCAGAGGGATTGGGCAGCTCCAGGGTCACACCCACGGCCAAATCATCTCTTGGAGGGGGATCTGAGCTCACTTCTGTCACAGGGAGCTGGAATCAGGGAATCATGGAAAATCCTGAGATGGGAGGACCCACCAGGATCATCGGGTCCAACTTCCAGCCTGGCACGGACATCCCAACAACCCCACCAGGACCTCATGGAATCACGTTTATTGTCTTGGACCCACCAGGATCATCGGGTCCAACTTCCAGCCCTGCACGGACACCCCAACAATCCCACCAGGACCTCATGGAGTCACATTTATTGTCTTGGACCCACCAGGATCATTGGGTCCAACTTCCAGCCCTGCACGGACATCCCAACAACCCCACCAGGACCTCATGGARTCACRTTTATTGTCTTGGACCCACCAGGATCATTGGGTCCAACTTCCAGCCCKGCACGGACATCCCAACAAYCCCACCAGGACCTCRTGRAATCACGTTTATTGTCTTGGAYCCACCAGGATCATCRACTCCAGCTCCTGGCCCTGACACCCCAACAATCCCACCGGGACCTCATGGAATCACACTTGGTAGACAAGTCAAGAACAGTGCCAACACCAGCAATCTCCCCATTCCCTGTGTCTCCATGYGAGGACAGAGTTATAAAGGAAAACACAACTTTATCCCTTTCCCTGGTGCTTCCCACGGTGGCCACAGCTCAGCACTCACCTGCCCGMGGTGCATCCTTGTGCTTGGTAAATCCTCCTGCCCTTTCTCCGGGYGTTTCTTTAGGCACCGATGGAATTCCCTGATCCTTCCAAACACCAAGGACGTGGTGGCCAAGAGTTGTGCAACTCAGCCTTATTTTGAGGGGAAAAAACACCAAATTAAATGAAATTTTGAGTGAAARAACACCAAACCATTACATTGAGTCCAGTCTATATCTGCTCTCACATCATCTTCTTGCCTGATTGCCCATTTTCAGTGGATAATCTCAGGAATTCCCATTCCCACTCCATCCTGGCATTTAGGAGATGCTCCCGTATCTCTGTTCCAGCTGAACCAGCACAGCCTCCCTCGTCCAGCCTGGAGGCCATTCCWGGTCTCAGATCTCTGCTCCAATTTCTCTTTTCCAACCTGTTCCTGCTTTTCCAGCGTATGGATCAGAAGTGCACCCTGGARCAGCAGGAACAATTTGTGTCCTCCCTCTCCATCACTTCATCCAAACACCACCTAAAGGCTCTGCGGCATCTCCGAGCCTTGGATGTGCGCAGGAATCCCTGGAGTCACTCCAGGATCTCCCTCCTGGGCAGGAACAGCCGCCACAGAGCAGAACTTGGGAAGAGATTGGCCTTGCTCGGCAATTATTGCRTTTCCCTGGAATTTCCTGGCTGGATCACAGAGCATCCCGAGCTCCTTCATCAGCTCTTTGCCGTCAGCTGCCCCTTTCCCCCTTCCAAGGTGGGAATGGCAGGGCTGGGAAACCCAGGAACATCCCGTTTTGCTCGGGAGATTGGATTTCTCCTTCCAGCTGAACYGAGGGCTGGGGATGAGGCTCAGATTGCTCATCCTAAGGGAATGAAAAGCAGAAAATTAAAAAGTTCTGGAGAACAATTTTCCTAATTAACTCCCAGGCTCCAAGCCCCAAACCCGGTGTATTTATTCATCTTATGATTCAGAAAATGCATTTTTCTATACGTGGCTCATCCATCTTGCTCTTTAATTGCTGTTCTCTTGTCCATCTTCAGGAGCATTGGCTGGAAAATATTAGATATAAAAAAGAATGTATGGATGAAACCCACTCCGTAGGAAAAAGCTCCTGGGTTTTACTGTTTTCCCTAAATTTTTGTCACATTGAAGAATGCAAGGAGCTTCCCAGCACGAGGAGGGCAATAACACTGAGCAGCTTAAACATGCTGCATAATAACCTGGAATACTAAAAGGAATTGCTTAATTGGAAGGAATTGGGTGAATTAGTACAGCAATACAACCTCCAAAGTGGAGAAAGTATTTAAAAACTCACTGTTTATTATTTGCACTTTATTTTATRTATTTTTTTACCATAGAAAACTGAAAGGCTCCTTGCACGTTCCAGACATATCAGTCTGTATATCCTCATAATTCTAATYTATTCCATCAAATTGTGTCACACTTCCTGAATTAGTGCATACATTGATGGCTTATCAAATGGACCTGACCTGGAAAACGCAGGGAAGTGGGAATGTCAAATTCATTGGGATAAAGGTTCCGAGAAAAAGACTCTTATTTCCTTCTCTTTTCTCTTCTCTTCTCTTCTCTTCTCTTCTCTTCTCTTCTCTTCTCTTCTCTTCTCTTCTCTTCTCTTCTCTTCTCTTCTCTTCTCTTCTCTTCTC
>JACAXG010000071.1:49972-70094 GCA_018881555.1 Amblyornis subalaris
AAGGGAGAAGGGAGAAGGGAGAAGGGAGAAGGGAGAAGGGAGAAGGGAGAAGGGAGAAGGGAGAAGGGAGAAGGGAGAAGGGAGAAGGGAGAAGGGATCATTTAAGGTCAACTGGAAGGTCCTCAGGCCTTCCCGAAGAGCCAACAGTTATGAGCATTCCTACTGATCTCCCAAGGCACCCTCATCCATTTTGGGGTCCAGTTCACCTTCCTTAGGGATCAATGCACTCCATTACGGCAGAGGGAAGAGCAGCAGGGAGTTTATTGGGAGGAAATCCAAGGAAATTCCTCTGCCCACAGTTCCGGGGCCCTGGCAGTGCAGTGCAGGATCTGCCACAGTCCCTACAGCAGCTGCCAGAGCCCATCCCACCACATKCATTTTTCAGGAACATTCCTTTTCCTTTTCCATTCGTTTTCCAGGAACCGGAATATTTCTGCTGCAGAGGCTCTGAGGGGGTCAGGACGCCCCATTCCCATGTGCTGGGAAGCTGAACTCCAACATTCCACGGATAATCCAGCTCAAGAGGCTCTTTCCTTGCCCATCCCAGTGTCTCACTTGCCATGGTAGGTGTCAGACACCTGCCCTGCTTGGGCAGAGAAACCCCTGGAGCACGGATTTGGGGAGCCAGGAGTGCTGCACTCTCCTAGGTCATTCCTAGGGAGACAAATCCCTTGGAGCTCAAATTGCACCCAAGGAAAAGCCCAAAGGAATATTTGTTTGCCAAATTCAAAATATACGGCAGAGTCTCTCACCGACAGCATTTCTATCCCAAAAGCTCTTCCATTTAATCCCATAGGTCCATCCTTGATATTTATCCAGCCTGGCACTGGGTGGGGTTGTTGRGGTGTCCAAGCAGGGCCAGGAGTTGGGCTGGATGATCCCTGTGGGTCCCTTCCAGCTYGGGATATTCCMWGATTCCCTGAACACTTCCTCAGGGTAGGTTGTGCTCTAAGGTTGTGTTGTCACCCTACGGTGGAGCCCAGATTTGTTCCCAGCAGGAATGGTGGAAGGGATTCTGGAGAGGTGAGAACCTCGCAGGGACTGTCCCAAACACCCCATATTTGAGGCTGGGTGTGCTCTGCCAGTGCCGATTCCCAGTGCTCCCTGGAGCCCCTTTATCCTGGGAACAGATCCGGGAAAATATCGGAGAAACCCTTCCCGAGCAGTTCCTCTTATCAGATGCCTCAGACAAGACATTTGCAAATAAATGGATTCCCCTCTCTCTTCCGGCCACAGGATAACCTTCGTAGGATCAAGCCCTCTCCGTGATCCCATTAATCACTCRGGATAACATTTGCAAATGAGGATTTCACCTGGGCCTCCTCTAGGTCTGCCCGAATTTCCGCTTCGCAATTGGACTTTAAAATGGAGGGAGAAAAGAAAGGAATTTCTTCATTTGGCTGGTCCCTAGCAGATGGAAAAGGCAGGATACAGGACTGAAAGTGTCACCTTTGGATGAGATTTCCCTGGACGTGTCCAGGGAACAGCTGGATGTGGCTCTTCACGGTGTGGTTTGGTGGGAATGGGGGTACTTGGTCGAAGGCTGGATTTGATGATCTTGGAGGTCTTTTCCAACCTCAATGAATCTGGGATTCTGCAAACCTGGGAGGGCAGTGACATCACAGAGCGAGTGTTAGGAGGAATGGAAAGGAAGGAATGGAACCTTTTCCTGGGAATCTGCTCCCTCAGGAGGCTTTTGCATCCCTGCTGCTCCAAATCTTCCCACTGGGGGAACACCAACAGAGAACTTTGACTTAGATTTGATTCAGACCCACCAAACCCCAACTCCCCAGCCCACCCACCACAMCCTCCTCCCACACAACGCTCAAATCCAGGCCCAGGGCCTGGAGGCACCTGGAATGYTCTGGAATCCACAGATCTGTGCTCAGAGGCAGCTTTAGGACTTCTCACGGCCATGGATTGGTAGTGACCACACAGAGTCCAGCAGCTCCAGCTCCTCCGAGCTCTGGGAGCTTTCCCTCTCCCAGAAAACCTCGGTGGGCTGCTGACAAATGAAGCTGCCTCCCTGTGCATCCCTGGAACACCAAAATCCAACACCCAGGTGCAGGTTTGGGGGGGAAAGTGGAAGTGTGCGACAATTCCCCTTCTCCCGAACACTYTCCTCCTCATGGACGCCTTTCCCAGTGCCCAATTATGGATCTCAGACTAATTAAAACCAATCAGCAGATCCAGTGGACACAGCTCAGCAGCTTCTTGTCTTCCCAGATTGCTGGGATTTGATCAGCGGGGAAGGATTTGGAAATCCGGTGAGCGACTGGAAGTGAAGTCCCAAAGATTGCGGCAGCTCCTCTGGATTTCAAAACTCGGAATTATGGAACGGTTTGGGTTGGAAGGGACCTTAAAGATCTTCTCATTCCACAGGCGGAGCTGCCCTGAGCTGCCTGTATCCCACGGGATGCACGGTGGGATTTCTTTGTTTGGGCCCAGGTTGTGGATTCCTTTCCCTGATGGAGTGTGAGCAGGTCAGGGAGGGAGGAAGGGAGGGAGGAAGGGAGGAAGGAAGGGAGGGAGGAAGGGAGGGAGGAAGGGAGAGATGGAGGGAGGGAGAAAGGGAGGGAGGAATGAAGGGTGGGATGCTCCTTGCCCAGGAGCTGATGAATTCTCCCATCTGCTGGAACCTCTGCGGTCGAAGCAGTGGAAATCAGGAAGTCATTCCGATGGATGTGAGCCCACGGGTTGCAGGGAGCTCTCCCACAAATCACTGCGCTCGGGGAGAGCACGGAGGAGCTGGCGGATGAATTAAATGTAAATATTTGCCTTCTGAGAGCCTTTTGTTTGTTTTCTTTTCCAACAGGAGCCTCAGGATGGCACAGAAGGGATCAGCAGCTCACCAGGAAGAGTGAACCATAAAAACCAAGGAAGACACAGCCATAAAAAAAGTCAGGAAGTGGTTTTCGGGGGACATGTTTCTCGGGATCAGCCTCCCAATCTTCCTGGAGGCGAGGACAGAATCCCTGTCCAAACTCAGCCGGCTGCTGTTTCCCAGCTCCACCAATTCTGTGCTGCTTTGACACCAAATTTACACATTAAAAAGTCATGGAATTGGGGTTGGATCTGCCCTCATCCATCATTTCCTCTCCGCAGAGTTGCGGATTTACAACATTTTAAGAACCTGCCCTTCCGTGGGAATGTTCCCTCAGCAAACCAAAGCCATCAGTGCCGTGGGTGATCAATACTGCAGCCAATACAGGTTTCAGGAGCTGTAACAGGGATTGGGATGGCAGCACGGAGTTTATCGGTGCTGGGATACATCACCAGAGCCTTTGGGATACCCTGTGGAACAAGCAGCCCTTCCCTGAAAAGCTTTTAAAYGCAAAATGTAGGATTGGTTCTCCCTGGGATGAGTTTAGGGCTTTGCCTTGGTGGGAAGAACAATTTTCCTGCTATTTAGCATTCCAGACACAAAGGAAAATACAAATGGATTTCATTAGCACGTAAAAATAAGAGTTGGAATTGTCATCCCGAGGTGCAAAGGTTTTCCCTGGGAGCAGAAGGCACAGAATCCCAAAATCCCAGGAGATGGGGACGGCAGCAAACCCAAAATGAGCACCTGGAAAAGACATGGGTTCTGATCCAGCATCGGCTCCAGGCAAATCAAAATGCACGGGAAGGACCCAGACGGGTGCAACGACACCACAAAACATTCATCTGGTCCCGMATTTCCAGCTCTCGGAGAGAGTTTTCCATCACAAGGCGAGCGTGGCTCCCCCAGGAAAGCTCCTCCGGCTCATTCCTCGCGGCAGCTTCTGCAACGACCCCTGGATACTTGTTCCTGGGGAATTCCCAGAAATATTGAAAAGTGACGAATTGAGAAGCACCAGGAACTCTGTCGGGCTGCTTTTGGACTTTGCATTTAATGGAATTTTCTCCTGCGTTGTCCCAAGGTGTCGCTGGGAGATGAAGTGTCTTCCATAGCTCCTGCGGAGCGTTATCCTCCCGGAACAACGGGCTCTGTGTGGACGCTTCATTAAAACTCCCCGTTCTTCCTGATCCATGGGCACTTCCACAGGGATGGGAGCCCATCCCAGCACTGCGTCTGCTGCTGCTTTAAAACAAAACAGGAATTTTATTCGACTCCACAGCAATGTCCTGAGGGAGAAATGGGACATTTTTGTGTCCTCGGAGTGACCGGAATGACCAGGAACAAATGGATCCTTCCCTATCCTGTTCTGCTCTCTCCTATTCCACAGCCATTCCTATTTGTGGATGATTTTATCCCAGAGCTGTGTCCCCGTTACTCTGCTGGGCTGTTGCTCCTTCCTCTGCTGCATAACAGGAGATGGTCAGGAAAAGAAATTCCTTTTTCTTCCCAAGGACAGGAGCGTGACTCCCCAGCCAGCCCTGTGACACACCAGGGGAGCAGGACCCGGGGCTGGAGCTCATCCCAGCAAAGGGGAAAGCTCTGGATAAGGTCCAGAGGGATGGAGGAGGCTGAAGGGAGACCTCAGAGCAGTTTCCAGCTCCTCCCGAGGGCAGCTCCGATCTCTGCTCCCTGGCACAGGGACAGGAGCCAGGAACGGCTGGAGCTGTGCCAGGAGAGGGTCAGGCTGGATTTTAGGGAAAGGTTCTTCCCCCAGAGGGAGATCAGGAACTGAACAGGCTCCCCAGGGAATGGTCCCGGCCCCAAGGCTGCCAGAGCTCCAGGAGCGTTTGGACAACGCTSCCAGGGATGCMCAGSSTGGGATTGTTGGGGTGTCTGKGCRGGGCCAGGATTCGTGATCCTTGTGGGTCATTCCAGCTCAGGATGTGATGGAAACCCAGTGCCGTGAGCAGCCCCTGCAAGCAGGAATTGCTCCTTGGCTGCCGAGGAATGGGATCACAGCCACATTCCCACTGAGCTGCTGCCAGAGCACCATTCCCAAAAAGGGCCCCTGGGCTCCAGCAGCATGGAAGTGCTTTGGTTGTTCCAGAGGGCTGTGACAGGAGCGGGCAGGGCTGCTGGGACCAGCTGTCCCGTTCCGTGCCTTCCTGGGCCTGCCTTCCTGTCCTTTCCTGGGACACAGCTCCAGGTCTCAGCTCTCCAGGGCTCGGAAAGGAGATRCTGGCGCGAGCTGGGACATCCCAAACCCCCGGGGGGTAGTGAGAATCACATGGAGCAGGGATAAGGCCACCTGAGCACCCGGTGTGAGGTGTCCCCTCTGCCCGGAGCGGGAACATGCTCCGGGGGAATGAGGGAAGTGAGGAGAACATGAGGAACAGGTTCATATGAGGGAAAAATTCCAAATCAGGGAAAGGTCTGAGGGAAGGTGAAAGGGGAAAGGGGAAAGGGAAAAGGGGAAAGGGAAAGGGGAAAGCGGAAAGGGGAAAGGAAAGGGAAAGGGGAAAAGGGAAAGGGAAAGGGAAAGGGAAAGGGAAAGGGAAAGGGAAAGGGAAAGGGAAAGGGAAAGGGAAAGGGAAAGGGAAAGGGAAAGGGAAAGGGAATGGGGAAAGGGGAAGGGAAAGGGAAAGGGAAAGGGAAAGGGAAAGGGAAAGGGAAAGGGATACCCATGGAATTCCACACCCACTCAAGTCCCAAATTCGGGATGTGCAGCATCAAAGCCCTTGGGAAGAGGGAAGTGGGAAGAACGAGAGCCCGGGCTGGTAAGAGCAGGAATCAGGAATGTCAGGGCTGCTCCAGGACTCTGCGTGTTCCTTCTTCCCCGTGTTCAGTCCACATCCATCCTGCTGTTTCCATACATTCCTGCCCCTCCCAGGRCAAATCAGAGATGGTGGAATGCAGCTTCAGCAGCCAGCTCGGCTTCTCTAACAGATAAATCATCATCGTAAAAATAAAAATAATAATAATAATAAACCACAGCGCAGCATTTTCCGGAATATTCTTGTTTCAAGCACAGCCCCTGTTCCCAGAGACYGGGAATTCCCTTTTCTCCCTGCTCCCAGCCGTATCACAAAGGATCATCTTCCTGCTCTTTCACCCTATAAACAAATTGTTTTCTTCATTTGTCGCCTGCTGGTGCCTGCAATTCTCCCCTCATCACTCTCTTAGCGGATGATTCTCTGCAGCTCCAGGGAAGGATGCTCCCAGGCAGGAATTTATGTCTATTTTTCCCGAAAAAACGCGTGCTTGGATGTTTTCCTGCCTGTCTGAGCTGGGGGAAGAGCTCCTTTCATCGATGAAAGGCCCATTCAGCCTGGCCCGAGCCCACAGGAGCATTTCCAGCTCTGGAATATTTGGAATTGGTTCCGTTTCAAAAAACGGGACTGCCCAGCTCTCCAAAGGGTCTTAATTCCTATTAATTTTCCCCATAGCAGGCKCGGCCTCCTTTTGATGTGCAAATTTTAAACTATTTTTCCACACGCAAACACCTCCCCCCCCACCTCCTCCCTCCTGCCGTGCGTAGATTGGGATCTGTGGGAGATGAATGCAGAGCAGGGATGGGGGAAGGGAAGGAGGCATGGGAAGGGATGGATGGGGAGGGATGGATGGGGATGTGTCAGGAGGAACAGGAAGCAGCAGCCAGGAGGTGTCTGAGGGTTTGGAGAGGAAGAGCAGCAGCTCCGAGCACGGAGAGCTCCGGGGGAGGGGATGGATCAGGGGGGTTCGGATCCGAGATTGGAAACAAAAAGTTTCCCCGGCAGAGTGGTCAGGCCTTGGAATGAGTTGCCCAGGGAAGTGGTGGATTCCCTGGAGTGCCCAAGGCCGGGTTGGAYGGGGCTTGGAGCAGCCTGGGATAGCGGAAGGTGTCCCTGCCCATGGCAGGGGGTGGCACTGGATGGGATTTAARGTCCCCTCCAGCCCAAACCATTCTGGAATTCTCTGATTTCAGGATCTTCCGCTCACCACCGATTTATTTCTCTTTTATTGGCTGAGAGGCCTCATCTGCTGCACACAATGAAGGAGAAGAGCTGGAAAACCTTCCCCGTTTCTCCCTGTGCCCGTTTTTTGGGGCCTCAGCCCCCCACACCCATCCCAGGTTTTGTTCTCCGCAGGGCACAGCCAAATTTCCCAAGGATAAGCCACATTCCCTGGAAATACAACCCCRCATTTAACAACACAAAAATCCACGTTCACCGTGGCCCCTTCTGTAACTCGGAATATTCCATARAAACCTCCTCATCCCTGGGCACCGATTTATGTCACCTGCGAAATCCATGGGATGATTTAGGGCACGGCTGCCTCGGGATCCTTGAGGAGGATTAAGACATTCCCAGCTCCCTCCCAGGAACTTGTACCAACTTGGCACGAGCCGATGACCTTCCGGGGACATTCCATTCCCGGCAAACTATTCCAGGGAGGGCACTCGGAGATATGCAAGGGCTGTAGATCGAGTCGGGTGGAAAAGAGGGAGAGGTTCAATTTGGGAAAGGTTTATCCAGCCTCGGCAGGAAAATTGTTGCTGTCACTTCTGGATGAGCACCCAGAAACTGGAGAGAAGCCACCCCCAGTCCKGGAAGATTTGGAAGGAATTCCAGGTAAAATTTATCCCGTGATAAATGGAGAAGAATGCAGCGCAGCCAAAGTGGAGAATTCAAGCTTGACCATAATATGGAATCCATGGAAGAATAAAGGAGCTGATAATAAATGTGATATGGAAAGAATTAATTTTTCGGTTCAGGAGTTTTGTTTTAGAACAAAGCACGGATGCCCAGCCCATCTCCAAACAAACTTTGCTTAATTCCACCCTGGAATCAGGCACTGTGCAGGCACATCCACGGCTCCGTGGGATTTGGGCATTAAGGAAGGAGATCCTGCAATCCCAGGCAGGTGGGGGGCGTTTTCCCAAGCGTTTTCCCCACACCAGGATCCAACCCAGGCTCAGGGAGAGGGGCTCCAGGTAGGTCTCCTCTTGGTGGGACTTATCCCAGGGAACGAGTGATGGGATGAGAGGGAATGGCCTCGAGTGGTGCCAGGGGAGGTTTAAATTGGATATCAGGGAAAATTTCTTCACTGGAAGGGCTGCAAAGCTTTGGAACAGGCTCCCCGGGGAGTGGTGGAATCACCATCCCTGGGAATGTTCCAAAAACTTGTGGATGTGGCACTTGGGAACAAGGTCATTTTTAACTTTCCTCTGTCTTTCCTGAAGGGAAACGGCTGAAAAATTGAGCAGGAAAATCCTGTTCCCGAATTTAATGAGACATTGGCATGGAACACGCATTAAAGGCTCGTTCGTTTTAACTGGAGAACAGAAAGCTCAATATTCCCGAAATACACCCAGCACATCCAGGGCACTTCTCCAGCAGATCCCTGCCCCATTCCCAGTGTGGGAATTCTCAGGGATGGGAGGGACTGGGGAAACCAGAGGAGCTTGGGTGGCTCCAGGGACCTACAGCACAGCCAGGTCCTCCTGGGAACCACTGGGAATGTGCTCCAGAGGGGTTTATAAAGGACAAATGTGTGTCTTTCCATAAAAACACTGTCTGAAGGCTGTAAATGACATCAATATCCTTTAGAAGGGCTAAAATTGGTGAAATCAAAAAACACCACCCGGAAAAATAATTCCCACCTCCCTGGTGCTTTCACCACCCGTGGTTCACATCCCAGAGCGGAGTGAACAGCGACAGGAGAGCAAAAAATGAGAGGAACTGGCCTAAAACCATTCCATGCGGGAAAAATGAGCTTCGGAAGGGTGAAACCCCAAAGTGAAAGGGCAAAACCCCAAAGTGAATGGAGAAGGGGATAAAGGGCCACTTTGTGCCCCTTTCTCCTTCAGTCAGCGTTTGAGGAGTTTATTCCCATTTGCAGCCCTTTTGCATGACAGGGGTTGGATAAACACACTCCAGATCCCTGGATTTTCCAAGGGAAACTGTGCAAACAGCACCTCAGGCTAATGGAGTGAACATCCCTGCAAGTCCAGTTCTGGATCTCCCCGGAATGTGGCTGCCCCATCCCTGGAAGTGTCCAAGGCCAGGTTGGACGGGGCTTGGAGCAGGCTGGGATAGTGGAATTTAACAGAGTTTTAAGGTCCCTCCCAATCCAAACCATTCTGGGATTCTGGGATTTTTATGATTCCCAGTTTTGGGGTGGGATGGGGAAGGGGACACCCACGCTGTGCTGTTTCCCTACGGATGTGTGGGTTTGGGAGCATGTGGGGAATTGTGAAACTCAACCACCAAATTCATTTCCTCGATGTGGAGAAGGAGGAGACTCCTGTGTGCTCTCGACACCTCTGGGGGATTCTCCCAGAGAAAAATCAGGATTCTTTTAGGGGAAAAAAACACCAAGCGGAAACAAACAGCCTGGACTCGGATTCCACCTGAAGGGGATCCTGGAGGGGGAAGGGATTGGTGCTCCCGGGCAGGACCAGCGGGATGGCACAACTCACACGGCTCCCCCATCCCAGCAGCTTTATCCAAGATATTTTGGGTAACGCAGACGCAGATCCCAGCTCTTAAATCTTCCAGGCTTATCAAAAGGGTTTGTTGCCTTTTTTTTTCTTTCCTTTCCTTTTCCCRTTTTCAGCCCCCGTGGATTCTTAACCACCGAGATCTTCTTATGTCCAATAAACACAAAAATGCTTCTCTTTCCAGCTTTGCCGCTAAAGCCGGGATGATTATAAAGCTAAATCCCGGGCATATGGCGCGGGTGCCGCTCCCGGGAACTTCTCCTGGGTCTCGCACTGAAGGGGGAATTAACCCTTGGCAGGAAAACAGGGAAAACAGGGAAAAACAAGGACAACAGGGCTGTCCCCCCGCAGTTCCCTGTGCCAGGGGGAAGGAAACCCCAGGAGTGGGGACTGCAGGATTTCTCCAACACAAGAGAGGAGCAGGATGGTCAGTGGGAGGAGGGAGAGAGGGAAAGAGGCAGGGAAAAGGTTTAGGAAACCCAAGCACCTGCATCACCCCAAAACTGGGCTCCTGCCGCTCCAAAAGCTGCTGCATCCCAAACCTACTCAAGGCTGGAGCGCTGCCAGGATGATATCCAGCTTATCTCATAAATCCGAGAAGACAGGAGTAAGCAGGGCTGTGGAGGAGAAGCAAGATTTGCTGGGAAGTCCAGAGGTGACCAGGGCATGGGGAGCATCCCAAAAAACTGGGTGCAAACACCCGGAGCTGGGATCCTCCGAGCCAAGTCAGGTGCCAGGGCTCATCCCAAGGCATTGGGAAGATGCTCCTTACTGAGGTCACCCCCCAAAATCAGACCCCCCCAAAATGAACTCAGCTCCTTCCTCCAGGGATGGGGATGAACAGCAGGAAAACCACAACTCCAGGATGCTGGAATTCAGCGGGATAACCAGGCTGAGCCCCTGCAGCTGCAGACCCGGGGGGAGTTCAGCACCAAAATGCAGCTGCAGGAAGGGCCCAGCCACGCCGAGCTTTGCTTCCCGGAGAATCCTCCCGTGCCGCGGGATAACAGCCCCACTGTGTGGATCCAGTGCTTCTCCCACATGGAGCAGGAGCGCTGGCCAGCCCGGGAGGAGCAGGGGGTGAGATTGGAGCATCCTGCAGGGCAGGCACAGGGGGCACCCCGGGACCTTCGTGCTTTTCTTTTTGTGTGTTGGTGTTTGAATACAAATATTTTTATTTCCGTGTTATTCCCAATATTTGCAAAGGTTTTGYGCTTCTCAAAATGATCGTTTTTTTCCAAAAAAGGGTGAATTCCTTATGTTTCGACATCATCTCTTCCCCAAAAGTTGGGCGTGAGATGCCCCAACGAGGATTTACGTCATTAGAAACAGAAGGGGCTCTGCAGGTCCTACAGTGCTGGGGCAGCTCTGGGACCCCCAGGACAAGAGAGACCTGGAGGGGCTGGAGCGTGTCCAGGGAAGGGAACGGAGCTGGGAAGGGGCTGGAGCCCCAGGAGTGGCTGAGGGAGCTGGGAAAGGGGCTCAGCCTGGAGAAAAGGAGCCTCAGGGGGGACCTTCTGGCTCTGCACAACTCCTGACAGGAGGGGGCAGCCAGGGAGGGTCAGGCTCTGCTCCCAGGGAACAGGGACAGGAGGAGAGGGAACGGCCTCAAGCTGTGCCAGGGGAGGGTCAGGTTGGATATCGGGAAAATTCCTTCCTGGAATCCTTCCTGATCAGACCCAGGGCAGAGGTAGAGTCCCAGCATTCCTGGAGGGAATCCCTGCGGATGTGGCCTCCAACACCCCAGTCCTTGGTGCAGAACAGCCAAATGAACAGTTCAGCRGGAGCTCCAACACTGGGAAAAGCTTTTCCATAATTTTGTGGCTCTCACACAGGTCAGGGAAAGGCCCAGGGGAGCCAGGGCAGCTCTCCACGGCCGGAGCCAGAGGAGTTTCCTCGGAGCAGCTCCCACAAAACAACACCCCTGGGAATGGGTGTTCAATCCTCATCGATTCATCCCCTGGGTCACGTTCTCCTCCATGAGTTTTTTCAAATATTCCTTGATGATGGACAAGGAGTTCGATCCATAAATGGTCTGAAGAGTTCCCTCCCTTCCTGCTGTGCCTGAGGGGTGACACACTCCAGGGAAAGGGAGTCAGCAGGGAGCGATCCTGGYCCTGAGGGCATGAAATCCATGGAATATTGTCAGCCAACCTCCATCTCCACAGGCAAGATGCCTTCCCTTGTTGGAATATCTCAAAACCAAGGAGTCCAGGAGAACTGCTGTCCCTGAGGAAGTGCTGAGACACCTGGAAATCAATTCCCTGGCTCTGGGAGGAGCTTTCGGTGAGGAATTTTACGGATCATTCACCACTTGGTAAAGAAACATCCAAATCCAAAGGTTTCGAGGGAGCCATTAATACCTCAATGGGGGGAAAAAACCCACCTTGAGGATGGAAACAGAGGTTGCATCCACCTTGTAAAGGGTCACAGCTCACCCAAACAGCCCAGATATTCTTTTTATCTCCTGCAATATCAGGTATTTGGAGTTTTATTCCTGATTCCATCTCCCGGCTCCTCATCGGAGCCACGTGCCCGGCACTGATCTCCTCCAGCCTCCGGTGAGGGAATATTTGCTGCAGCAAACGACCCTGGAATGTTACAAAAAGGCTCTGGAACCACTTCAGGCACCAAATAAYGCAGGGTTTGAGTGTCCCATGAAGGATGAGCCGAGCCGGAGCACGACCTGTGGGCATGGCTCTGCTGCCGGGACTGGGATGTGATTCAGGGCGTCACATCCCTCTTTAAAAGCTGCCGGAATTCGCAATGGAATCGGCTCCTTTCCGGAGCGRGAAGCAAAGCAACTCAATGGACAACCCCGCAGATTGGTTTGGGAAGAGAAATGGGAGCCTGAAAGCTGTAAAATTATGAGGTAAGGAGAGGGAGATGGCACAGCTCCTGGGAAGGGAGAGGGAAAAGGAGCCCTGTAAATCACAGGGATTTAATCATGGAGCAAGTCCGGGAGCAGAGCGGTGATGGGGACGAGAGGAGTCCAAAAGTCACGGAGACAGGGATAACATTTGTGAGGGAGCATCTCCAATGCCAAATCCATCAGCAGGGATGGCAGCACAGCCACCGGAGTGGTGGCTCTTGGAAAACCTTGTGGGAAGCGCCAATGGTCTGATCCATGGGAAAAGATCTGATCCATGGAAATGCACTTTCCCTGCTCTGTAAATCCGTGGTGGGGCCGTTCCTCGGACTCTTGTGCAGTCGTCACCTCCTYGTCTCAGACCTGTGGAGGGAGATGGGATCTTTAGGATCCCTCCCAATCCGAGCCATTCCGTGATAACGCAAGAGCCAGGAAAACGTCGGAGGAGGATGTGGTGATCAAAGGCCTGGAATGGGTTTGTGTGAGGAAAACTGGAGGACAGGATTGTCCAGCAGGAAACAGGGATTTGCTGTAACAAAGCTATGGAAGAAGCAAACAAAATCAGGAGAGGATGGGAAGGACTCGGCTTTTTTTTCCTCTTCCTGCAGAAGGAAAAGGGGAAACAAGCAGGAATCAAGGTCAAACCAAAAAAAAAGCTTATTCCCCATGCAACAGGTATGGGATTTGCTGGAATCCTTTCCAAGGAAAACTGCAAGTGCTGAAATCCTGCGTAGGCTCACGGGAAAAGCGGGAAAGGATTTGAGGGAGGGATGCGCCAGGGGCTGCTGAATACCTCAGTAGGCTTGGAAATCTGCTGCTGGAGCAGGAACACGGCATCCCCAAATCCTTGGAGATCACCTGAGATGATAAGGGAAGGTCCTCATGGATAAAAGTCTGAAATGGCGAAAAAAAGTCTGAAAAAATTGTCAAAAAATCAGGAAGTAAAGGATGGGAGGGAGTGCTTGGCTCCTGGCGTGGGGGGAGGTGGATTTTGAAGGGATCTCTGCTGAAGTCAGGACACTTTTCCGCGATCTGTGAAGGAAAGGGATGGAATCATAACCGGATTTGCAGGGCTGAGCTCCTGAGGGTGGCAAAGGCAAGGGCTGCCCGCAGAGAATTCCAGGAGGAGCTGGCGATGTTGGGAGAGCTGGAATTCAACAGGGACAAATGTGAAGTGAGGCACACGGGGAAAACAAAACCTTCAAACAGGCCCCAATGGGAACTGAAATTCCCCCCTCAGGAGCAAGGGCTGGAGTTATGGGGAACATTCCTGGGGAATGTCAGAGCAGCTCTCCGCAGTGGTCAGAAAAAGAGGGAATTTGAACAGTGGGGACGGGCAGGGAATGAAAAGGAAAGGATCCTGGTGAAACACTGAGGTTCAGCTGCAAGCAGTGAGCTGGGAGCCTTCCCTGTCCTCATCCCAGCTTCCCAGGGCACAGGGCGGGGTCGGAGAGRAGCAGTAAGGAAGGAAAATCAGACATTCCTTCCCAATATCCCACCTAACCCTGCCCTCCCTTCCCTCGGAG
Source organism: Amblyornis subalaris (assembly GCA_018881555.1). Classification (NCBI taxonomy): domain Eukaryota; kingdom Metazoa; phylum Chordata; class Aves; order Passeriformes; family Ptilonorhynchidae; genus Amblyornis; species Amblyornis subalaris. Next base: position 63,673 of record JACAXG010000071.1, read on the forward strand.
TCACTCCCCCTTTGCTGTCCCTTCACGCCTCTGGGACAAAGTGCCTTTGAATCCAGTGCAGGTCCTTTGATTGGAGGACTGTTAAAAATCTTGGGAAAGATGAGTAGATTATGGCAACTGGATCTCTGGGCCGCTTGATCTCCTCCCTTGCTGCCTCCCCCAGGAACTCCAGGACAAAAGCCTGGCTGAATTTTCCCAGAACAGTTCTCCCACTCTCCCTCATTCCCCTCCCTAGTCCGGTTCTGCCTCGTTTGAACATCATTTTTAATAATCYGCCGCTCCCGGAGCTGCTCGGGAGCATTTATTCCAATCAAGGTCTCCCTGCTTTCTCTCCCTGTGATGGCGAGACCGTTTGAAGGGAGAGGTTCCACAGCGGAGTTAATCCCGTTAATAGTTCGGCTATTCCATCCTTATATTCCTCCCGGGCTCTGGAATGAGATCCATCCGGCGCCGCCCGAGCGTTGCCGTTGGTTTTGTCAGGTTGTTTTCTGACTTCATCCASCCAAACATGGCTCTGGGACACGTTTTCCGACTCGTCCCCCACCGAGGTTTCCAGACTGACGGCTCCTGGGAACTCTTATGGATGTGCGGGAAGCCTGCGCGGGATGATCCCCTTCGTTCCGTGCTTGGCATTTGGATTATTCCAGCTTCCTGCTCCGGGGTGTTTGGGARAGAAAACACCCCTGGAAGGCAATGCCTGAGCGGGCAGTGGGCTCTGGAGGGGTGTGAGTGCCCGATGGGTGGTGTTAGGATGATCCTCACGGAGAATCCAAGGACTCGAAGCCRTGTTGCTGCCAGTCCCCCTCTCCCTCTGCCTGCCTCCTTTTCCCCCAGGGATAACAACYGGGATAACACAGATCCTGCGGGAGCAGCAGCCAAACCTTCACCGGGGAGCAATTYTTTCCATGGGCAGACAGTGATAGGTCAAGTTTAAAACCAAAAGAGGAGAGATTTAGATGGGATMTTGGGAAGGAATTGTTCCCTGGGAGGGTGGGCAGGCCCTGGCACAGGTTGCCCAGAGAAGCTGTGGCTGCCCCTGGATCCCTGGAAGTGTCCAAGGCCAGGCTGGACAGGGCTTGGATCACCCTGGGATAGTGGAAGGTGTCCCTGCCCGTGGCAGTGGTGGCACTGGATAAGTTTTAGGGTCCCTTTGAGCCCAGACCATTCCCTGTCCGTGATTCCATGTGCTGCTCCCCAGGCATGCCTGGGGGCAGCAAGCAGCAGTGGCCAAATGGCCAAAGGATCCCTGGCCTTGGACGCTTCCAGGGATTCAGGGGCAGATCCAACTTCAGCTTCTCCCACATCACCTGGATCTCCACCAGGCAGCTCCATATCCTCCTCCATCCTCCTCTTCTCCTTCAGGAGCCTCCCRAAATCTCCCTGCACCTGTCCCAAGGCTCACATTCCCCTCCAGCCCCTCCCAGCTCGGAGCTGCTCCCTGTCTCCCACGGCTTGAATTCAATCCCAGCCTCTGGGAGCGTTCCACTCCGGCTTTGGCTGTTCGGTGGAATTTGTATCCAGCCAAAACCGGATTTGCTCGGCTGTTAGAGGCGCTTCCCACCCGTGGGAGGGAGYTCTCCCAGCGTTAACATTCCGGGCACTGTGGCACCGGCACTGAAGGTGCCACAGCTCTCCCGGTGCCTCCCTCCCCCTGCTCCGGAGGACGAGGCAGCCTCGGGTTTCTCCCTGTGCCAGCAGCCCCCGAGTGCCAGGGAGGATTAGGATTCCTGACAGGAATATTTCAGGTTTTCCCAGCCCCATTCTTCCCTCGGATGCCAGCCCAGGTGCACAGCAGTGTCCTGGGCCTGTGGAAGGGCTGGTGCTGGCTCAGGGAAGCACTTTCCGTGTGCTGTAGGAATGAGGAGCACGGAGGGTTGGCTACAATTCCCTCTCCCTGCTGCTGGCTTGGACTCCAAACGGGATTGAGCCTCTGTCCAGCAGGAGTGGTCCAAGAGGTCCAGGTGCCTCCAAGGAGACAGGAGGAGCACGAAGGACGGGAACGTGTCCTGCCCTAAAACTCCCAGTGAGGTTGGACATTCCCATCTCCTGGATTATGAAGATTTTTCCTCGGGTTGCTTTGGCTCTGTGGGGAAAATCCATGTGGATCCCACCCCTGGGATAGAGGATGGGCTTTGAGATCTGCTCCGCCCAAACCCACCCGACAGCTTGGGCAAAGCTGCTCCGTTGGAAGTGCTGGATGGGGAACTGTGCCCAGGGAAACATGGAAACTCCAGGGAAAAGGGAAAACTGTTCCTTATCCCTGCTTCGGGGGTCACACGCGTACAGATATCCCATGGTGGGCACTGAACCCAGGGAATGGTCCCGGCCCCGAGGCTGCCAGAGCTCCAGGAGCGTTTGGACAAYGCTCCCAGGGACTGGATGATGCCTGTGGGGCTTTTCCAGCTCAGGATATTCCATGATTCTATGACAAGCCCAGACGTTGGCTTTTGGGTGTGTAATCCAAGGTTTGGACCTTAGACATGGAATGTGGGAAGGACCCTGTGGATCTGACCCTGGCAGGGGCCATTTCTCCCCTTCAGGCTCTTTCAGAGACTCCTTGGCTCTCCACCACCAGGCTGATCGAATCCCAAAGGGCAGGGATTTGGGAAGAGCAGCCTTCCCACGGAAAGGACGGCTGGAACATTTGGGATGGCCACGGCTCCGTGTGGAGGTGGACGCTCCATTCTCCCAGCGGGGAACGCTCCGTCCCTCCCTGCACACCCAGATGTGGCCATCCCAAGCCATCCAGCCGCATCCAGATGTGCCATCCACACCTGGATCCTGCTGCTTCGGCACCAGGAAACCCCTCCGAGTCTCCGGGGAAGTTGGGACCTGCTGGATTTTCCTCACGTTTGCAGCTTCCCGAGCGCGTTGTGCAGGGCGAAGTTGCCATCTAGCGGGAYACAGCTGGATCTGCCGCTCCCCGGGCTGGGATTCATCCCAAACGGGAATGATCCAAGAGGAAATCTTCCACTTAACCCTCGGGATGAGCGCAGCGCCTCCCCCCGGGTGCCAATTGGGAAGAGACCTTCCACTATCCCAGGATGCTCCAAGCCCCATCCARCCTGGCCTTGGACACTTCCAGGGATCCAGGGGCAGCCACAGCTTCTCTGGGCARCCTGTGCCAGGGCCTCCCCACCCTCCCAGGGAACAATTCCTTCCCAATATCCCATCTATCCCTGCCSTCTGGCAGTGGGAAGCCATTCCCTGTGTCCTGTCCCTCCATGCCTTCTCCCAAATCCCTCTCCAGCTCTCCTGGAGCCCCTTCAGGCACTGGGGGGTCTCTTCTCAGGTGAGAAAGGAAYAGGAAAATAAGAAAGAAATAAGAATAAATAATTAAGAACAGGAAAAATCATTCCTTGAGTAGAAATCAACTATTTCCCCTCAGACCATTCCCGGTGTGTGGGAACAGCCCCACGTGCCAACATTCCCAGTGCAAACCAGCCCAGGGGCTTGGGATGGGGAAACTGAGGCACGGCCAGAGGTTCCATCACCACAAACCAGCCCAGGATCCTACAGAATCCCGAATTCCTTTCCGTGGGAAGGGAGATAGAGGCGGATCAGCCCAKTAAAAACCACCTGTAGGGCCCTGATTCGGGAAGGCAAAGACTCCAGGACCTCCCAACTGCTCCATGTGTTGGCTCCGAGCACCTTCCACTCTCCCAGTCCCTCGGTGCTCGGCTCTTCCGCTGCCAATTCCCAGATTTCTCCCAACCCTGCTGGAATCCAGTGGTGTTTCCTGGTTCCACATCCAAAGAGCTGCCAAACAGAAGGTTCGGGGCCATCGAAGCTTTTTAGGGTCAGGACCATCAAAGCTTTTAGGTTCCAGAGGAGGAGAACGACRCTTGGCATCCATTGGAGAGCCTCAGTGCTCAACATTCCAACGTTCCCTGCGTTTTATTCCTTCAGCAGCTTTATCAGGAGTGTTGAAATGGTTTCCAAGGGTTGTTTTTAATCACGGGTGAAGGGCAGGAATACCYTGACACCCAAAATATTCCAGGCTTGTGGTGTGACCAGGATGTTTTCTCCCACCCCACATCCCGATCCAAACATTTTATGGGGTGCAAATGAATCCCAAGTTTGCAGGTGAGGACTTCACTCCATAATTTTGGGGTTGTGCCAGTGTTGCTGCAAAGSAAATATTCCCCTTCAAGTCCCATGAAATGCATTTTTTTCTTATTTCCACAATTTTTCTGATCGATTCTCCAATTTTTTCCYCTCACCACCTTCAGACTTTCTCCCTTTTTTCAGTGAAATATGGGAAACCTTTTTTCCTCCTAGATTTTAAGCTTTTTTTTCTGCTTTATTTTTTCTTTAGGGGTAAAGTGAAGGGATTTTTCCTCTATTTCTTCCCTCTGGGATTGGGAAAATCCCAACTTCCCTGCGCTGCTGCTCCTTGGCTGTCAAAACCCTCAAGCCCAGCAGGGCAGCAACAGCTTTTATCTCCTTTCTTATCATTTTCCCCCAGGAAAAACAGTGGCAAATATTGCTCCTCGTTTTTCTCATTCCTTTCCCATCGTTTTCCGTCTCTTTCCCATCATTTTCCATCCCTTTTTTTCAGGTGGTTTCAGTGGTTTCCTCTCGGTTTTTATGTTCTTTTTTTCCCCCCTCAATTTTCCATCCGGTTTCTCACTTCAGCCAAGTGGAAAAAAGGTTTTCCTGGCTCCCTCTTGGCTGGGTGGGTTTGTTTTCCTTTTCCCCCTCTTATTCCCTTTCCACAAGGGATGAAAGAACATTCCTGAGCGGGGTGGGGGGTCGGAGGGCTCAAGCTCWTCCCATTCCATGGGYRGGGACACCTCCCACTATCCCTGGCCTTGGACACTTCCAKGGATGGGGCAGCCACTTCCAGGGATCACCCAAYGGCAAATTTAACCCTCGTTAGCTCCAGTTTTCCCAGGAAAGCTGGGAATTGCTCACCAATTAGCCGGGAGCATCCATGGAGAATGGGAACGAGAGGAAAACACCAACGATTGTCTTCCAGAGCCATAAATAACAACAGGAGGTGCTCGGTGTGAGTGCAAAATGCACCTCAGAAATCTAATTAGGCCCAAATTAAGAGAATTAATTGGCCCTGCTTAATGGGCAATAAGGGCTGAATCCCGGAGAGCAATCCCAGCCTTTCCACGGAAACCATGGGATTGTGCTTTGTCAACAGGACCCGACGGAGCAGCGCTCCTGGGGGAGGGTGGGAATGATCCCCAGGGGAGGGTGGGAATGATCCCCGGGGAGGGTGGGAATGATCCCCGGGGAGGGTGGGGATGATCCCCGGGGAGGGTGGGAATGATCCCACAGCCAGAGGAGCACAGGGAAACCCAAACACACCGGGGAAAGGGTGGAATTCTGCAGGTCGCGTGGGAATCTTTTCCATCGGACCACCAAAATCTCCTTGTGCTTGTGAGTTCCAGAGGGGTTTGGCAACTTAAATGTCCACAGCACATTTGGGACTGAATATTATGGGGTGTTCGGGGACTAAAGGGGTTGTGAAATGGGGAAGGGTCTRGAGGTGAAGCCACACCAGGAGCGTCTGAGGGCACTGGGAATGTTCAGCTGGAGCAGGGACTGAGCTCCGATCTCTGCTCCCTGGGACAGGGACAGGASCCAGGAAYGGCTGGAGCTGTGCCAGGAGAGGGTCAGGCTGGATTTTAGGGAAAGGTTCTTCTGTCCCCAGAGGGTGSTGGGCACTGAACAGSCTCCCCAGGGAATGGTCCCGGCCCCAAGGCTGCCAGAGCTCCAGGAGCSTTTGGACAACGCTSCCAGGGATGCACAGGCTGGGATTGTTGGGGTGTCTGTGCAGGRYCAGGAGCTGGAATCCATGATCCTGGTGGGTCCCTTCCTGCTGAGCTCTTTTTCCCGGTCCCACAGCCCAGGAGGTGACAGCTGAGCCCTTCCTGCTGCTCTCCCGGCTGCTCCTCATGGATGCTCCAATCCTGTGAGCCCACGATAGGGATGCTGGATGAGGCCGAGGCGTGGGAATGCTGGGCCATGGAAGCGGGAGGGGGGTGCAAATGGAATCTTCTCCAGAGCAGGAAGGATCAAGCTGGCACGGGAAAAGGAGGAGGAAAGGAAAGTTTGGGTGGGATCCTGAGGCTCTGAGGTTGCTCTGCTGGAGGAGAAACAGGAGCAGGGAGGGATGGGAAGGGCTGGCTTTGCCACGGCACCTGCACACGTCACCTGCACCTCTCCAGCTTCATTCCCGGGCGTTTTCCCTGCGTGGGAGGGGAGGCCCAAACCCAGGGATGCCTGGAGAGAGGGTGGCGACAGCCCAGCCCCCATCCTCAGCTCTCCTTCCTGCTCTCTGGCAGGGAAGCATCTTCTCCCTGGGATCCTTTGGATGGCTCCAGAGCAAAGCAATCCCAATCCTCTGGATGGCTCCAGAGCAAAGCAATCCCAATCCTTTGGGTGTCTCCAGAGCAAAGCAATCC
>JACAXG010000071.1:71662-107251 GCA_018881555.1 Amblyornis subalaris
GATCCTGAGCCCCAACACTGGGATCCTGCACCCAACACTGGGAACTCAGCCCTATCTGGGACCCTGCACCCCAACACTGGGATCTTGCACCCCAGAACTGGGAACTCAGCCCTATCTGGGATCCTGAGCCCCAACACTGGGATCCTGCAGCCCAGGCTGTGCCCCCGGAGGTGCCCCCAGCATTCCCTGGATCCGTGATAACTGTGAGGGAACGACAGAGTATTTGGGGTTTAATTAAAAGCTCTGCAGAAAAAAAAAAAACGTGTTTGTGGCACAGTTCTGTTTGGGAAACTTAAAATCATAAAGGCAGAATTTCCAGCAGGGAGCAGCCGAGCACGGGGAGGGATTTCAGATTTTCCCCRATCCCACATTGCAGGGAAACATAATGAAAGCCACTTTTATTTCCATTGGAAAGCAAGCACAGGGATATTTCAATTCCCATCCCCTCCCTTCCCCTGGAACGAGGCACAGCAATAAAAAACTGCCAGGAATTCTCGTTTTCCTCCCTTTGCACGTGGAGAGATTCCCCTTGGATGTTCTCCTGCGAATTAAAACCAGCGTTTTCCAAGGAAATGTGTCGACACTGAGGAATGGGCTCCTCCTTTTCCAAAATTAAATTAAAGCATCCAAACAGAACAATTCCCTGTCGTTTTTCCATGAAACCTTTCTGTCCCAGGATCAGTGCTCCCGGCCCGGCTCCGTGGGCAGATCCCACTCATCCGAGGGCACTCGGCAGCTCCAAGATCCGTCACAACCTCGTGGTGCTTTTTGAGGAGTTTGTAGGAGCTTTGTTCCCCTCATTGCAAATTCCTGTAATTCCATAACTGGGACACCCAGCCCCTGCTGGGGCCTCTGTGTCCAGGAGAAAACACAGGACCGTGGAATCATCAAGGCTGGAAAAGACCTCCAAGAACATCAAGTCCAAGCTTTGACTGAATCCCACTAAACCACATCCYGAAGTGCCACCTGGACCCATTGTTTGAGCACTTCCAGGGATGGCGACTCCAGCACTGCCCTGGGCAGCCTGTGCCAGTGTTTAACCACCTTTCCAGATGAGAATTTTTCCCAGATTTCCAACCTGTGTCCTCGTGGTGGAGCAGAAAAGGAAATGCCACCTCCAGCCTGCTCCCGGCTCTATCCCAGAACGGGAGATGGGAAAACAGAGGAGAAGCTGCAGAGTGGGAAGAGGAGTGTGGGGACCCTGGAAGAACTTGGAGAGGGTTCCCTGGGATTCCACGGCCATCCCACCTGGTTCCCTCGGGATCCACAAACCCTGGTGTCACCGGAGCCGTGACACGGATTGGTGGTGGTGGGATCTGCCCGAGGTCTCCAGGCTGGGCACGACTCCCACCGCAGGGCTATTCCCAGCAGGAWTTGTGCTCCTTGGTGGAATTCTGTGCCTTTTCCTCGCTTTGGATCAGTGCCCGGGCTGTGGCAGAGGGGGAGTCTCCAGCCCTGGCTGTCCCTGGCCCTCCTCTCCGGCCGTGGTGTCCGTGTCTCCCCCCAGGACAGTCGAGTTCCCCGAATCCTGTGCCTTCTCCAGCTGCAGCTCCTGGAATTGGTGCTGGAGATGCTGCAGGAGACCCAGGGAGCGCCGGGCACGCCGGCAGAGCCCGGGAACGGAGCCCAGGGACGGGGAGGAGCAGGGATGGGGATGGAGACGTTCACTCTGTGCGGGAGAGAGGGAAAGGTCAGGCCGGGTTTGGAAGCTCCAGGAGGATCCTGCCCACAGATCCTTGGCTCCTCTTGGCCGGTGCTGGGGGGCGGCTCCGGGCGGCCGGACACACATCCATGAGASCTGACGGACATTCCACCGGACAGTGCTGGACACGCAGCCTCTGGAGGTGAGCTGGGGGTCCCCGAGGCTCTCTGAGACCCCAACCCCCCCTGAGCCCTCCTCAGCTCCAGGGGAGCCTCGGAGCGGGGCCTGGGGTGTTCACCTGGGCCGGGGGCTCCCTCGGGATTCCTGGAGCTGGAGCCTCCTCCGGGCGGGGCCTCTGCTCTCCCTCCTGCTCGGGGACAGACACGGCCATGTCCCCACTCCCCGGCACCCCACGCGGCCGGGGAGGCACCAACACCCCCACACCCAAAGCGAAGGCTCCAAGGGTGGGGAATGCGGATTCCAAGGGCTCCACGTCCTTCCCAGACCCCGCTCCCCACCCCCGGCTCACCTCCTGCCTCTGTCCCGGGGCTCCCCGCAGCCTCTGCCTCTCCCCGAGGCGCCGCTGGATTTGCTGCCGGAGCCCTCGCAGGACGTGGAGCGCGCGGCTGGGGGACACAGGGATGGGCTGGGGGATGCAGGGATGGGACAGGAAGGGCCGCACTCCCGAGAGCACAGGGGAGCGGGACCCCCCCCCGCCCCCCACGGCCCCCCGAGCGGCTCCTGCCAAACCTCGCGCTCCGGGACCCACCCGAAGGCTGCGGGCGAAGGTCCCGCGGCGCCGCTGGGGCGGGGGTCGTGTCCCCGCGGGGCCACCGAGGGGGTCCTCAGGGTCGGGGAGCCCCCAGCCCGCCCCGGCACCCCCGGCTGCGGGAGATGCTCCAGCCGGACGCTCCGGGCAGCGCGATCCTGGAGGAGCGGCGAGGGAGAGAGGGATGAGAGCAGCACCGGCTCTGCCCCCCGAGCCCTCGCGGCCTCTCCCAGGACTGGTCAGAGCTCCCAGGGAAAACCTGGAGCCCCCAGGGCTGAGCAGAGGTTTGGCAGGAGCAGGACGAGCACGGAGACACCCGGGGGGGGCCTCTCCTCTGCCCCCCGAGCCACCCCCGGCACCTGCCCTTCTCCTGGGGAGGAGCAGCACATCTGGGCTGCTGTGCTCCCCCGGCTGCCCCCGCTCCCTCCGCAGCCCGGTCTCGGCTGTGGGTGGGGGTGACCCCCCCCGCGGCGTGTCCCGCCGGCCGCTCCCATCCCATCCCATTCCCTCTCCCATCCCTGACCTGCTCCAGGGCCTGCCGGAGCTGCCGGAGGGTCTCCGCCTTCTCCCTCTGGAGCAGCCCGTGGAGCTGGTGCAGCACTCGCAGCCTCTGGCGCAGGAGGGAGCGGCAGCCCCGCTCCAGCTCCCGGAGCCTCTGCGGGAGAAGCTGGAGTCACGGGACCCCCTTGGCTGCCCAGTGCCACCCTTCCCGGGCCCTGGAAGACTCTTCCCAAGGGCAATCTCCGGGCAGGATGCCCAAGTGCCTCCTGGCCGAGGTGGCACCACCCCAGCCTGGATGTCCGCGGGAAAAGAGCTGAGGTTTGGTGGGTTTGATGATCCTCATCCCGGCACCAAGCCCTGCCTGCTTCCCTGCCCTTCCCGAAATTCCAGCTCTCCCTGCCTCTGCTAGGGCTCTCCAGGGACCTTCTGACCTGCAGACCAATCGCCCCAGTCTGGCTACAGCCACAAGGGTGGTTCCCAACAAATTCTTCTCCTAAAAGCTCCATCCCCTCCATAAAACCTCCCTGTGGATAAATCCAGTGTGGTTCTTTAGGAATTCGGGCAGCAGGGAATGTTTCCCGCGGGATGTGCGTGGCTGGAYGAGAGGCTGAGCTGCTGACAGGGGTGTGATGTGTGTGCTCCTTCCCACGGCCCCTCGGGTGTGATCTTGGCCGCTCTGGAAAACCRGGAGTGCGCTGACCTCCAGCAGCTCCTGTTTCTCTCCTTGTGCAGTCTCTGCCTTCCTCTTCTCCTCGTCCAGCCGCTCCCGGCCCACGCAGGCTCCCTGCCCCTGCAGAGACTGGAAAAACGCCCTCTTTTCCCGTTCCCACACCTTCGCCTCTCCCGGGAGCCAGCTCTGGCCCTCCCATCACGCCCAGGAGCAGCAAAGCAGAGCCGCGGCCAGCACAGCCCCCCCAGCCTGCCCCCGCCCCTGCCCCCCGCAGCAGTGCCGGGCCAGCCCCTGCCCGGGCCACCTCGAGGTCACCTCACCGTCCTCCGCAGGTCCGAGTGGCACCGGTGAGGAGCGTCCCAGGAGCGTCCGAGCSGCGCCAGGCCAGCCCTGTGCCGGGGACACGTCACCCACAGCCCCGGCCACGCCAYCCCCGGCTCTGCCCAGGGGGTGCCCATCCCCTCCCGGGCTTCCAGAGCCGCCTTCTGCTCCAGCCTCGGAGCAGGACCCGCCCCTGGAGCCCCCGTACCTGGCTCTGTCCCCTTGGCTCCCAGTCCTGGCACCGGATCCCGGCTCTCCTGTCCCCTCCTGGCTCCTCCGCAGGGACCAGCGCAGCGGCACCGGCCGCTCTGCCACCCCCTGGCACCCAGGAGTGGGGACACGAACCCTTTTCCATGTGCATTTCCACGGCCAAGCTTGGTCTCCCGGCCACATCCCGCCACTCTCCGCATCCCAGCAGGAAGCAGAGCCGGGAGCATCCCCGCATCCATCACTGCCTCACCCCGCAGTGCATCCTGTCCCGGCCGGGGCTTTGCCCGGGGCAGACCCCAAGCCCAGCCAGCCCAGGGCCGTACCTTGCAGGGCAGCCCCGCTTTGTGGTCCCCACGGAGCCCTGGGGACACAGGYGACCCCAACTGCCCGGGGGCTGCTGCCGCTGTGCCAGCGCCTGCAGGGAAAACGGCATTTGGGGGGAGGGGAGCCCCCAAACCCACAGAGAACCCAGGAGAGCCTGGGGCTGGTCCCTGCCACCCTGCCCTGCCACACAGGGTCCCCGGCCCTGSTGCGCCCCTTCCCCTGCTCGTYCCAGCCCCCCACCCTCCTCCAGCAGCACCCAGCCCCCCACAGGCAGCCCGGACTCACGCTGAGCCGAGCAGGGAATTCCCTTCCTGCTGCCTGCTCCTTCCCTCTCCATGTCACCCACAGCGAGGGGGACAATCCCTCCACGTCCCCAGAGCGCTGCTGCCTCCTGTGGCTTCAGGCTCAGGGCCTTGCTGGTGGGATGTCCCCCGGTTCTGGCACTGCTGGGAGTGGGATAACTGCTGCCAGGTGAGCCTGTCCCTGTCCCAGCCCTGCTCCTGCCAGCAGAGATCCCTGGAGCTCTCCGGGAATGCCCAGGCGAGGCCACGGCCAACAGATCCCCACGGGGAGAGTCCCCCCGGCCCAGGGCTGGCTGGGCAGAGGGGGCTGCCCAGGGACGCTCCCAGGCCGTCCCCACGTGGCTCTGGCTCAGTCGGGATATCCTCGCTCCCAGAGACTCCAGGCTCTCCCTCCTCCGCAGGGAAGGAGACGTGTCGGGCCAGCGATGTCTGCCCGGCTCCATCGCCAGCTGTGGCCGCGCGTCCCGGCTTCTCCCTGCGGGGAACAAGGACTCATCCCGTCCCCCCTCGGTGGGGACATCCCCAGGGGGCTCYTCCCGGCACGGCGGGGGCTCCACCATTCCCTCCCGGAGCCTGGCAGCGAAGTCCTCGGTGCGGACGGAGCCGGAGCCGCTCCGGTGCCCAGGGCTGGCCCGGGAGCGCAGGGGCTGAGCCCAGCAGCGCTGCTCGTCCCGCGGGACGGGGCTGTCCCCCCGGGCACACCCGGCACGGTCTGCCAGCCCTGCGGGGAGAGCAGGGCCGTGAGCACAGCCCGGAGGGAAGGAGCCATCCCATCGCGCTGGATCCGATCCACCTTGGAGGGGCCGGCAATTCCTGTTCCCGTCAGGGAGCACTCGGTGTGCACCAAGGCACAGACACTGAGCACAGCCCACCCTTCCCTGCAAGGTCCTTAACTGCTTCCGGTAGGAAAAGCCACAGTGTCATCCTGATTTTCATCTTAAACCAGGATCATTTTTCACCTTGACGATGCTCCCAGGGCTGGCACAGCTTGGCACGGGGGCAGTGCCAGGGATGGCTGGGCAGCAGGGCACAGGGCAAGGATGCTGTCAGCCCTTCCCAGGAAGGAGTTTTCCCTAATATCCAATCTAAACCTCCCCTGGCACAGCTTGAGGCCGTTCCCTCTCATCCTGTCCCTGTTTCCTGGGAGCAGAGCCTGACCCCCCCTGGCTGCCCCCTCCTGTCAGGGAGYTGTGGAGAGCCAGAAGGTCCCCCCTGAGCCTCCTTTTCTCCAGGCTGAGCCCCTTTCCCAGCTCCCTCAGCCGCTCCTGGGGCTCCAGACCCTTCCCAGCTCCGTGATCCTCTGCTCCAGCATCATTCCCAGCCAGGCTTCGCTCTGCAGGAGAACTGGCAGAGGGGGCTGGGGGGGCAAAGCAGAGCTGAGAAAGCCCAAAGTGCCCTGTCCCCACTCACCGGCCATCCCTGAGCCAGCGAGGATGGTCTTGGGAAGGCTGTCACGGTGTCGGGAATGATGTCACGGTGTCGGGAATGATGTCACGGTGTCGGGAATGATGTCACGGTCCCTGCTGCCGCCGGTGCTCAGCACGGCCACACCTGGATGCTGCAGGGAGTGGAACAGGGAGTGGAACAGGGAATGGGGCACAGCCAGGTGTGTTCACTAGGGGGGACACAGCAGGATGACCCCAGTGCTGGTGCTGCATCTGCACCCCCACAGCTCAGCCCCACAACGGGGCTCCCCTTCCCAAACCCCACACCTGGCTTTGCCGTGAATCAGCGGGTTCCAGATCCAGGATCCTAAAAAACGTGGCTGCTTCCCTGGGTCCAGGGCTGCAGAGAGGAGGAAAGAAGCGCTGGGGGTCTCAAAGCCCTGGGGGTGGGACAAAAATCCCCAGGGAGGGTCTCCAGTGGGGCCAGGCAGGGCGGGCACCACCCTGGGCTCGGAAATCGCTCCACCCACGTGTGCTGGTCCCAGGTGTGTTTAGTCCAGATGTGCTGGTCCAGTTGTGCTGGTCCAGGTGTGCTGGTCCAGGTGTGTTGGTCCAGTTGTGCTGGTCCAGGTGTGCTGGTCCAAGTGTGTTGTTCCAGGGCTGGGGCAGAGCTGGGCACCTGTGTGGGCACTCCTGCCTTGGAAAACAGCATTTCCCAGCTCAGCACAGGGTGGGGGGCACCCGCTCTAGAAGCCCCCGAGAACTCCTCAGGCTTCAGAGGGAACGTGCTCAGACCAACACAGCCCAGCCCAGCCCGGCCCAGCCCAGCCCAGCCCAGAGCTGCGGGAGATGGGCCGGGTGATGGGCACAGGGAGTTGTTTTTCCTTAAAATCAGGCCACGGGCGCTGGAGCCGCACCCGGGAGCCGCAGGTCCCCAGCGCCCCGGAGCCCCCCGGGCGCCCAGGGAGGGTCTCAGTGCCGGACCCCCAGCCCGGCCCCGACTCACCTGGGGCCGGCGGAGAGGAGGCAGGAGCGGCGCGGGCAGGGCTGTGTGTCCCTGTCTCCCGGCAACATCCCGCGGGGACCGGCCTCAGCCTGCCCGGGATTCCCCCCCCGCCGCCGCAGCCCCTGCCCAGACCCTCCCCCAGCTCCCCCGGGCCGCCTCCCGCCCCGCACAGCTCCCCCGGGGCAGCTCCTCCCTCCGCACCAGCCCCAGGGAACCTCCAGCTTCCCCTGAACCKCCTCTGCTGTTCCTCCTTCCCTGTTCCTCCTCCTCTGGGCCACCATGTTCCCCCTTGGCCAAATTCCCCTGGGATATCTCCCCCTCTGGATGATCTCCTCTCCTGGGCCACCTCCCTCCCCGGGCAATCCCTTCCCTGTTKCTCCTTCTCCTTCGAGTTGTTGCTCCCAGAGCAGCTCCTTCCCTGGGCCACGTCTCAAACTCCTGCTTCCCTGGATCTCCTCCCCTTGGACGCCTCCTGCCTTTGGACAACTTCTGGATCATCTCCCCTCCTGCCTCTCAAACCCCCTTCCCCGGACCATCTCCTCCCTCGGGCAACTTCCCCCCCAAACCCTTCTCCTTCCTTGAACCATCACTTCCCTGGACTTCCTTGTCCTTTGGGAAACCTCCTCCGTTGAACATTCCCTGGATCTCCTCCCTGTGCCACCTTCCTGCCCTCCACCCCGTGTCCATGTCCCCCCACCCACACCCAGAGCTCCCCCACCCCGGGGCTCCTCCAGGACCCCCCACCCAGAGCCCAGGGGAGCCAGGGACCATCTCAGCACTGCGGCTTTTAAAACTCCCGAATCCAAGTTTTATTTCCGTGTAGGAGAAGAGGGATCACTCACAATATATTATTGTTCAAAAAGAAAATACATTCAACAGCATTTACAGTGGAATGACATTAAAATCCTCGAGGAGGAACAGGAGGACCAGGAGATGGTGCTCTGGTTAAGTGCTGCTGATAAGATGATCTCCGGAAGATGGAGCAATTTTTTTTCAATTAGCCTAAAATCCGGGGGGATTTCCGGGATGGGGGTGCTCCTCGTGCTCCCCCGCGCTCCGTGGAGCTGTGCAGGGTCTGTGATGAGATTCCCAGATGGACGTGGCGAGGGGGGCACGACAGAGAGGACCCCTCGGGGCCCCAGAGCCCAGCAGGACCCTCGGCGCCAGCACTTAGGGAGCAACATCCCCGCTCGCTGCTCTGCTCCGCCCCGGGAACACCCAGATCCAGCTTCGGGAACAGCCTGTGCTGGARTTCCTCCCCGCTCCAAGCTCCCGGGTGACACTTGCATTGACACAGCAAAAAAGGAAAATAAGGCATTCTGAAGAGCTCCATTTCAGCCCATTTTACAGACCCCACTCGGGCCTCGAGCGGGACAAAGCCCCCGGGACACTGCGGTGCTGCCACAAACCGAGGCAGCGGCATCAGGGATCAGCCCGGAGCATCCTCCCTCTCCCAGGCAGGACACCTGGGGCTGGGACACAGGCAGCTCTCCGCAGGCTGAATCCCACATCTCACGGAATTTGGATCATTTATGACCTGCATCAGCTTTCCCGAGCCAGGGCGAAGCTCCGGGAAGGAGCGAACACTCCGGAGCGGCTGCTGCAACACCCAGAACGCTGGGAAGCAGCCTGGAGCATCCCATTCCCAGGGATCCCGAGTGCCGCTCCTCAACTCCTCAAACCCCAAACACATCGTTTCCAGAAGGGAATGTCTCTGAACACCCTTTTCCATGCTACAGGATCCAGCTTTGGAGCAAAACGTTGCTTCCCTGCCGCGGGAACCACTCCATCAYCACCACCTCGGGGACGAGCCGAGGGGAGTCGTACTCGTGCTGCAAAAACTCAGACAGACACTTCTGTCTTCATCATTTTTCATCTATTGTGTACCATAGAAATTTAAGCAAAATAATTTTATATATATTTATATATATATGTATAAATTAGAAGCAAATAAATAAGATTAAAGGGTGCACTGAGAGCAGCGGGGGCCACCCCGCACCACGGTGCCGCCGCCCGGGGCCGTGGGGACTGTACACTGTGGGGAGAACAGGGATGGAAGTGCTGGAAGCCGATCAGGAGGAGACTGACGGATGAGGAACCTGATTGCATAAGTGTCCCGTGTGCAGCCTGGATGTTCCAGTTACCGTTGCCTCAAGGTTCGTTATTGCTAATTAACTCCCACGCCGACGTGCCGGGCCCGGCTCGGGGCGGCCGCGGAGCCTGGAGGCAGGGTCGGGGTGATATGACGGAGAGCCGGAGAAGGAGACATCGAACACGGGATCCAGCGGGGCCAGCGCGGGTCTCCAGGCGTCCCCGATATCCTCTGGCTCGGTGGATCCCGTCTTTGGGATGACGCCAGCTCCCTGCTTCCCCTCGGTGCTCCCGGTCCGCGCCTGTCACCRGCAGCGCTCGCTCCGCTGCTCCTGGCGTGGCCAGGGCCAGGCAGGGCGATGGCACACACGGGGTCAGGGGGAGAGGGGTTCCCTCACCCTCACAGCCTGGAGCTGCTCCGGGGAGAGCCCAGGATGAGGGAGGAGAGGGATAGGAGCCGGGAGCGGGCGCTGGGATGCCGGGACCCTCCGGGCGCCCCAGCCAGGCCTGTCTGGCTGAATGGGGAAGCCAGGACCAAGGCTCCATCCCAGCGGCACCTCTTCCCTCCTCTCCCACCTGGCGTCAGGCACAGCTCAGCAGGGAGACGCCGATGGAAAACCCRGCACGGAGGTCCAGGCTCGTGCCAGCCCCCTTGTGCAGGGATCCAGAGCGGGGACACGGAGCCGGGAGCAGCGCTGGGATACCAACTCTTCACTGCATCTGCCTGGCGTTCCCAGCCTCCCGAGGCCATTTCCCCCTTCGGATGTGGTTGCAGGAAAACCAAACCAAACCTCACTCAAAGCACTCCCACACGATAAAGACAATCCCAAGCTTTGCCTGAACACATCAGACCGTGGGGAAGCGGCTCAAACACTCCCAAAAAAACCAAAAAACAGGTCAAAAAAACCCGAAGTCGCCAGCTGAAATATCCTAAGTGGTGTTACTGGGATGAGTGGGCACTGTGGGAACCACCAAGAGCCTCCGGGATCAAGCGCCACGGCCCCTGGGGACAGTTTTCCAAGCAGAGTTGCTCGTGTCCGTCTTTGAAGGAAACCTGAACCAGGAGCGGGATTTTTTTCTTAAAAAAATAATTCCATGAAGTCCACACAGAAATGGGGTCCAGAAAAAAAAGAAAGGAAAAAAATGGCAAAGAGAAGAGCTCACACAAGCACGGCATTCCCACACCCCGGGCATCTTTGGAAGTCGACGTCTCGGCCGCCGGAGCCGAGGCGCTGGAGGATAGAGGCAGCAACTCCTGACGGCAGCGAACATCCTAAACCCAACCCAGCTCCGCGTGTCCTCGTTCCTAATTAGTCGCTGGAAAAGCCACCATTAAAAACAGAAAAAAAAAAAAAAGAAAAAAAAAAAAAAAAAAGGATGCGATTTATTAGCGCGTAAAAAAATAGGTTTGGAATCCCTGTTTGGATCTCCGCGTGCCTCGGCCCCGTGCCGGCCGGCGGGAATGCCGGCGTGTCCCTGCCGTCCCGCGGGCCGTCCCGCCGTGCCGGGGGCCCCGGAGCGCCGGGGGCTCAGAAGATGTCGGGGCAGGCGCTCCAGTCCTGCTTGTCCTTGGCCTCCCAGTAGCCGCCCTTGTAGACGCAGATGAGCTCCCCGGTGAGGGCGTCCACCTTCCGCTCGAACCACAGCGGGATGTACCCCTCGTAGTCCTTCCCTGGTAGGGGAGGGACGGGCTCAGGGGCTGTTCCACCCGGGATCCGGCAATCCCGCAGCTCCCACGGCCGCCCGAAGAGATGCAGGGTCTGTCCTCCACGCCCGTCCCGCAGGGTGGGCGGCGCGGTCCCTGCATCCCCAACCATCCCAAACCAGCCCAAACCATCCCCAACCATCCCCAACAATCCCAAACCATCCCCAATCATCTCCAATCATCCCAAATCATCTCCAACCGTCCCAACCATCCCCAAACCATCCTCAACCATCCTCAACCATTTCCAACCATCCCAAATCAACCTCAACCATCCCAAACCAACCCCAACCATCCCTGACCATCCAAAACCATCTCAAACCATCCTAAACCATCCCCAACAATCCCAAACCATCCCCAACCATCCCAAACCATCCCCAACCATCCCAAACCATCTCCAACCATCCCAAACCATCTCCAACCATCCCGAACCATCTCTGACCATCCCAAATCATTCCCAACCATCCCCGACCATCCTGAACCACCCCCAACCACTCCAAACCACCTCTAACCATCCCGATCCATGCCCAACCACCTCCAACCATCCCCAACCATCCCAAACCATCCCCAACCATCCCCAACAATCCCAAACCATCCCCAACCATCTCAAACCATCCCCAACCATCTCCGAACCATCCTCAACCATCCCCAACCATCCCCAACCATCTCCAACCATCCCCAACCATCCCAATCCATCTCCAATCATCCCCAACCATCCCGATCCATCTCAAACCATCTCCAATCATCCCCAACCATCCCAAACTATTCCAAACCATCCCAAACCATCCTGAACCATCTCCAACCAGCCCAAACCATCCTGAACCATCTCCAACCATCCTGAGCCATCTCAAACCATCTCCAACCATCCTGAGCCATCTCAAACCATCCCAAACCATCCCCCACCATCCCCAACAATCCCCAACCATCCCAAACCACCCCCAAGCATCCCAATCCATCCCAAACCATCCCCAACCATCTCGATCCATCTCAAACCATCTCCAACCATCCCAAATCATCCCCTACCACCCCCAACCATCCCCAACCACCCCCAACCCCCTCCAACCATCCCCAACAATCCCAAACAATCCCCAACCATCTCAAATCATCCCAAACCATCTCCGATCATCCCAAATCATCCCCAACCATCTCCAACCATCCTGATCCATCTCCAACCATCCCAAACCATCCCAACCATCCCCAACCATCCCAACTGTCCCCAACCATCCCGAACCATCCCGAACCATCCCCAACCATCTCCAACCATCCCAAACCATCTCCAACCATCTCAAACAATTCCCAACCATCCCCGACTATCCCGAGCCATCCTCAACCACCCCAAACCATCTCCAACCATCCCCAACCGTTCCAAAACCATCCCGAAGCAGCTCACCTTCCTCCAGGGCCTCCACGGCCTCGGCCTCCCTGCGCCGGCGCACGGCTCTCTGCTTCTCCTCCAGCCTCTGCTTCTCCACGTTGGCCTCGTCCCAGCGGCCGCTCTCCATGAGCCGCTGGTCGGGGCGCAGCCGGCTGTCCGTGGGCGCCACGCGCTCCTCGGGCTCGTTCAGCGTCAGCGCCAGCTCCGAGAAGAAGTACATGTTCTCCGCGTTCTCCCTGCACCCACAGGGCCCGCTCAGCGTGGGGGGCTGGGGGGGGACCTCGGGCGCGGCCCCCCAGCCCCTCGTGGCTCCATGTGCCAGCTCAGCCCCACAGATCCCGAATGAGCAGGGCCAGGGCAGGGCCCGTCCCCGGAGCTGGCACTGCTGGGGCACCTCCAGTGCAGGGGCAGCTCTGGGACTCTCCTAAGAGAGACCTGGAGGGGCTGGAGYGTGTCCAGGGAAGGGAATGGAGCTCCAGGAGCGGCTGAGGGAGCTGGGAAGGGGCTCAGCCTGGAGAAAAGGAGGCTCAGGGGGGACCTGCTGGCTCTGCACAACTCCTGACAGGAGGGGGCAGCCGGGGAGGTTGGGCTCTGCTCCCAGGGAACAGGGACAGGAGGAGAGGAAATGGCTTCAAGTTATGCCAGGGGAGGTTTAGATTGGATATTGGGAAAATTTCTTCCTGGAAAGGGTGGTCAGGCATTGGAACAGGCTGCCCAGAGCAGTCTCCATCCCAACAGAATATCCCAAAGCAGGGATTGTCTGTTGATGCTCCCAGAGCTTGGAGACTGATTTGAGCCCAGCCCTGCCGTGGTCATGAGTGCCATGGGAGCACTGGATTCCAGAGGGACAAAGTGACTACTGGGACATGATGGCAGGGATACGATGACCAGAAAGACAAAGCAGCCAACACCCCCCCTGCCAGAGCCCACGGCCCCAAAAACCCAACCAGTCCCCAGGAGTGCCCCAAACCCACCCGGAAGGGTCCCCCAAAGCCACCCTCCCCTTGCAGGGACCTGCTTTTCCCTCCCACTCCACAAAAAGCCACTCAGCCCCACAAGTCCCACAYGTCCTCAGGCCTGGGTACATGAGCCCCCCATCCTGCAGTGCTCTGGGAAATCCCAACCCCATCCCCATCCCAACCTCCATCCCACCCCCAGGGGACTCACGGGAGCGGGTACTTCCTCCACAGGACCTTTGGGGACAGTGTCTGGTAGACAGTTTTCTGCTTGCCCTCGGTGCTGGTGCTGCCGTGGCTGCTGTGCAGGATCTTGGAGCACTCCATCTTCTCATCCCACGTGCCAGACATGACGTAGTGGGCTTTGCCGTCGGCGTCGCTCACCACCCCCGTCACCTGCCAGGGGGACGTGGCTCTGGTGGCGTTTGGAAATGCCCAGAGGGACAACACCCACTCCAGGTGCGCAGCTGGAGCGGCTGGATCTGGTGCTGTGTCTCCCTGGACATCCATGACCATGCAGGGGGTGTCCAGCCCACCTAACCCCTCCCAGGTCTCAGTGCTGCAGAGAGCCAAACCACAGGACACGGAAGTCCCTCCCAGCCCTCCCTGGTGACATGTCAGAGGTGCCAGAGCAGCCCCTCAGCCCCACACTGCCGCTCATCCCASTGGTACTGGAAGCCCAGCTTAGAGGGAACAGCCAGGTCTGACCCCAAAGGCTGCTCCAAGGAGCAGGCTCCCAGCTGGATACTCACCTTTCGGGGCACGTCCCTGGAGAAGTAGCTGTAGGGGGTAAATTTCAGCTGGCATTTATCTTTGGACTTATGGTTAACAATCTCTATTTCACCAGACTGGATAGAAGACACAGAACCACAGCAGGGAGAGACAGATGAGGCGTTAGTTGCAGTGCAGGTACAGATCACCCCTGGGCACAGCAGCACCAGTGGCTGGCCCCCCACACCAGCCACCCCCACCACCCCTGCCGGCCTCGGGAAGAGCCATGGAAGGCTCCAGGAAGCTTTCCCCATCCCTGATAGGGAAACACAGCTTCCCATCGTGGCAGGAGCACGTGCCCTAGGAGGGCAGTGCCCCTCCAGCCCCCCAGAGCCAGGCACGACCTGCCCCTCACCCACAACCACCCACCTGGTCGATCCAGAGCTTGCCCACGATGATGTTGTGCACGGTGGAGGTGACTTTCCTCCACACGTAGTGATTCCCACTGGAGTGGAACTCGAGGTGGATGGCGCCTGTGGAGAGAGGAATGACCCGAGCTCAGCAGGGGCAGATGTTCCCCTGCAGCCCAGCACCACCCCAGCACTGTGCTCACCCTCAGGGCCATCCCTTCCACCTGCASCCCCCAACCAGGGCTGCCTCTGGATTCATCCCTCCCGCAGCTGCTCCAGGGAGGGAGGTACAACTCCTGCCAGGCCCTCTGTCCTCTTCCAGAAATACTCATTTTAAAAGCAGGTCAGAAATGTGCTGCCTGGTTGACTCAGGCACTGGCAGCACTCTGGGAATGCTGCCCAGCCCAGAACAGCAGAAGGAAAACAAAATGCTGGAAGGAGGTAGCTTACTGCACCTGGCTGGCAGGGAAAAGGTTAAAACAGGCAGCAAGCTAACTTTAAATATCATGGAAGGAGGAACCAATTCCTGGGCAAGCTGGATATTTCCAAAGCAAACTGGCATCATTTCCACTTCCAGGGCAGACGCGTTATTGTTGGATCATGGGATCAGGAGCACAAATCTGGGCTCCTTACATTGCTCAGGGTGGAATTCACTGAGCCACAGGTGAGCCCAAGGAATTCACTGAGCTCCAGGAAAACCCAAGAAATTCACAGAGCCCCACATGAGCCCATGGAATTCACTGAGCCCCAGGTGAGTCCAAGGGATTCACTGAGCTCCGGGCGAGTCCAACGAATTCACTGAGCCCCACATTAGCCCAAGGAATTCCCAGAGCCCCAGGTGAGCCCAAGGAATTCACTGAGCCTCACGTGAGCTCAAGGGATTTCCACTGCCCCGGATGACCCCAAGAAATTCCTAAAGCCCAAGGAACCAGTTCATTTAACTTTTGGGTTTTGCACGAGCAGTGAAAGGCGAATCAACCCCGGCCAATCCCGGATCCATGACCTACCCAGTGGCATGATGGAGAGGTATTTGCCCCTGAACTTGCTGGCGATGGTGATCTCCTGCCACAAGGTCCAGCCTCGCCTGGAGTACACGTGGTGGGCGGCGGCCGGGGGGTGGTGGCTCACCTGGGGACAGGAGACACAGCCC
Organism: Amblyornis subalaris; assembly: GCA_018881555.1. NCBI lineage: Eukaryota > Metazoa > Chordata > Aves > Passeriformes > Ptilonorhynchidae > Amblyornis > Amblyornis subalaris. Next base: position 87,188 of record JACAXG010000071.1, read on the forward strand.
GTGAGGACACGGCCACCGCACAGCCCGGCTGAGGGCTCGGACAGGCCACGGCTCCACAGCAGCTCTGGCACTCAGGATGATCCTGGACACCACAGTCTCCTCCTGGGAATCGGGGGACCCGCCATGAGGTGCCCCAGCAGCAAGGGGAGACACGCTGGGATCCTGCCAGGGTTTGCTAAGGCTCATTTCGAAGCATGATCCGTAAAATCTTCACTTGAGCAACCACTGCTGCTGATCCCAGGATGTGGCCCTGSTCTCCAGGGATCCTGGTTGAGAAACACCCCAGGAATCTCAGTGTAACACCAGTGGTTTGCACTGCTCCCCTTGGGAAATCCCAGAGTCCCCAAGTTGTCCAAAACACACCCCAAGACTTCGGCTTTGCCCTTCCAGACACTCTAAGSTGGAAAAGCAGATACAACATCCTAAATCCTGAGAATGACCTGTTAAAGGATGGTGCTTGCATCCCCCTGCTCTGGAAAAGCTGCCCAAAACGAAGGTGGGAGCAGGCACATTCCAGGCAGAGGGAYCTGTCCTCACACAGGGTCTCAGTTGGTGGCACAGCCATCCAGCACCGGGACCCACCCGGAGCTCAGGGATGGTTTTCCTGCTGTAATTACAGCTGAGAGCCCCAAGCTCTGGATTACACCCATGGGCAGGGCCAGGGCCTCGCCATTAAATCCCAGCCACCAGCAGCAGGAAATCCTATTTGGATAACTGGATTTTAGGCACTGGATTATCACCGCTTGGCTCGGAGCGCTGGCGGGCTGAGCGGCACAGGCAGCATCCAAGGAAAATGCAGAGCAGTGGGAAGGGTGTCTGACTGTCTGTCTGTCCTGTGTCACAGCCACTGTCACCAAAATGTGCCCTTTGAGATGGCTCGGGGGGGATAGAGAGGCTCAAGGACCAAAGGCTCCAGAGCAGGTTTGCTCCCAGTTACTCCGATCCCGATTTTGGATGAAGTTCATGTGCTGTACCAGCAGGGGAGGGACTCCAGGACAGGCAAGGGTTCAGGCTGGAGTGGAATCGGTCAGGAATATCAAATTTGGGTACAGATGGAGGAAAACTGGGACCACCTGAAGAAAATAACTCTGGGCAGGTTATTTCTCTGGGAGAGAAATGAAGGAAGGAAGGTGGTGAAGAGCAAGGTGAAGGATGAGAACAGGGATGATGAGGTCTGGGAAGGATGAAGTCGGAGTGTCCTGCAGTGCTGGACAGGCAGGATTGGGAATGATGTGGTCAGAGGTATCGAGAAGCACCCAACAGGCAGCCCTGGGCTTGGCACCACACCCGGAACGAGGCTGATAAATCCAGCCAGATAAATCTACAGGGGAGGGTGAGGGTGGCTGCTGGTTAAGGGATGGACCCTGGCAAGGAATCATCCACTTCCAAAGGCCCAGGCTAAACCAGGTGACAGACCAGGAATGGCAGCCATGGGCACTAGGATGGCTCCCAGGCTGGGATGGACCATCTGGGTGACACCAGGCACACAGCCCTGGGAAGTGGGAAGGGACAGCAGAGCCACGAATCCTGGGGATTATCTACACCTTCCCTGTGTCACAAGCACGGGGTCACACCTCCAGGAGATCCCACCCAGCCTGCTCCCCATCACTGCCTGGAGCAGCACVGCCGAGAGAGGTGGGGTGGGATGGGATGGGATGGGATGGGACGGGACGGGACGGGACGGGACGGGACGGGATGGGATGGGATGGGATGGGATGGGATGGGATGGGATGGGATGGGATGGGATGGGATGGGACAGGAGGTGCCACCCTGCCTCAGGCCAGCGCTCCACAGGACTCAGACAAGGCTGGGCACCCACTGCCAAGGAGGGTTTTGCCCACACCTAGGTGTCCTGCAAGGAGCTGGTGGCAGAGCCCAGCACCCGCTGCAGCCACTGCTCCAAACCTGGGGACCGTGGAGTCCAAGCTGTGCCCCATCCCCACCTTGTCCCCAGCCCAGAGCACCGAGTRCCAYGTCCAGCCCTTCCTTGGACACCTCCAGGGCTGGGAACATCGCCTTGTCCTCATCCCATCGCTGGGAGAAGAGCCCGGGGAAGGCTCGGGGAGCTGCCGGCTGCCCTCCAGCAGGCCAGGAGCGGCGGGATGGACCCAGGACCCCRTCCCTCACCTGCTCGCAGAGGGAACGGAAGCCCAGCTCCTCGAGGCGGTCGAGCTCGTAGGTCTCCCCCAGGAGGGGGTTGAATGGCTTTGCAGTGCGGTGCACAGTGGTGGAGTAGGAGGACACGGAGAAGGCAGCCACAAAGCACATCTGCTCCGTGGAGCTCTCACACTTCACCGCCTTGTCCAGCAGCTCGTGGTACTCCAGGTCCTCCGTGAGCCGCTGCAGCATGGACAGGGGCTCGTTGAAGTTGACCTGGAGGGGAGAAAAGCAGGGGTAGGAAAGCAGGAGGGATGCCCAAGAGGCACCACAAACCCTAAGGAAGGGCAGGGAACGCGTGGTCTGCTCCCTGATCCGTGCCAGGCAGCACCAAGGTTTGGGGTGTGGGGTTGTGGGATAATCAGGGATCACCCCAGGGTATCACCCTCACCCCCAAAATGAGCATCRGCACCGAGACCAGCTCCCTCCTGCCTCCCAGGCAGCATCCCAGCAGCCACAGGACAGGGATGTGCTGCTCCTCAGGCTGCCCTCATCACCTCCTGGGAAAGTTATCCCTGTGCCAGGCTGAGCCAGCTTCTCAGAAAACCTGGAAAAGCCCCATTTTTGGGGTTTCCCTGCTCATGGTCCATGACAGCACCCTTATTTTTAACTCTGAGAATACTGAAATTAAAAAATAACTGAGAGAAAGATGGAGCCTCAAAAGGTCTTCTGCCTTTTTCATTTCAGTTCAAAACAAAGAAATATATTTTAAGAGGAGCAGATGGCTGAAGGATGGGAGAACCACTTCTGTAAGCCAAGTTAAATATTTCATAGTAAAGAAAACAAACTCCAGATTCCAGGATTTAGCTTTTTTTAGATTTTCCACTCAGGGATTTAGGCTGTAAGTGGCAGGGATCTCACAGCATCAGAGAAAGAGAGAGCTGTGGAGAAAGAGCAGCATCACATCCACATAAAGAGCAAATCACTCAGGATAATGCTCAGGAGAGATGCAGAGAGCCAAGCTGCATCCTCAGCACCACTCAGGCAACAGGGAGCAAAACCCTTCCATGGAGGAAGAGGATGAATCCACCCAAATTCCAAATCCCCACAACTGTTTCCCTCCTTTTCAGTGCTGCAGGTTTGTTCATTCAGAGCACAAATCAAGGAGCTGTTTGCACGAGAGGTTTGTGGGTCCATGGATCTCAGAACACCTCAGAGAATCTCAGAAATGCTYTTAGTTCATCACAAATCTCCCCAAAGAACTTCCACGTGCAGCTGAGCTCGTGGGGTGGATCCTGGTGCATCTCTGGCAGGACCTTTCCTTCTCACTTCAGAGCGACTTTGGGATCCTTCCAAGATTTCACAGAATCCCAGAACGGTTTGGGTGGGAAGGACCTTAAAGCTCAYCCATGGGCAGGGACACCTTCCACTATCCCAGRTTACTCCAAGCCCYGTCCAACTCGGCYTTGGACACTGCCAGGGATCCAGGGGCAGCCACAGCTTCTCTGGGCAACCTGTGCCAGGGCCTCCYCACCCCCACAGGGAAGGATTTCTCCTAATATCCCAYGTAACTCTCCTTTCTTCCATACTGCCCTGAGGTTTGGACTCCAGCAGCTCCCAGGATGATGTGATTGACAGGGAAAGTATAAATTTCCTCTCTCAGGCAGCAGCAGCTGCTGGGATTTCACATCCTGAGCTTATTCCTGTGCCCATCACACCCTGATCTGCTGCTGCTGCAGAATTGGATGGTGCTGGGCTGTGCATCCTGGCTGGAAATAGCACAAGGAACAGACAGCTCATCACTCTCACCCGGAACTCTGAGCTCTCACTCAGCTTCTGTTTTAAGAACAGACAAAACACAACCAATTCAGCATCCAAGCCTCTGGAATGTGCTCCTTCCCCTTYACCCAGCAAAGGATGGAGCACTAATATGGCTGCAGGGCCATGGATCACACTTTTCCGGGCTAATTCCACTCCAGACAGTGCCACAGTAACCCCCAGCCACCCCAGCTGGTCACAGCTCTCCCGAGCTTGCCAGGGCTGCATTTGCAGAGGATGCCCAGGCAACATCCCCTCTGCTCCAGCTTGCCCTGGAGCGAGGATGTGCTGGAGCCAGTCCAGGAGGCCACGGAGATGCTCCCAGGGCTGGAGCCCCTCTGCTCTGGAGCCAGGCTGGGAGAGCTGGGGGTGTTCACCTGGAGAGGAGAAGGATCCAGGGAGACCTCAAAGCCCCTTCCAGTGCCTAAAGGGGCTCCAGGAGAGCTGGAGAGGGACTTGGGACAAGGCATGAAGGGACAGGACACAGGGAATGGCTTCCCACTGCCAGAGGATAGGGTTAGATGGGATATTGGGAAGGAATTGTTCCCTGGGAGGGTGGGGAGGCCCTGGCACAGGTTGCCCAGAGAAGCTGTGGCTGCCCCTGGATCCCTGGAAGTGTCCAAAGCCAGGTTAGATGGGGCTTGGAGCAACCTGGGATAGTGGAAGGTGTCCCTGTCCATAGCAGGGGTGGCACTGGACAAGCTCTAAGGTCCCTTCCCACCCAAACCATTCCATAACTCTATGATAAGCATGAGATGGTYGCAGAGGGCTCTGCCAGCACAAAATCCTGTCCCTTGGGGTGCAGTTGGCAGCTGGGGACAACCTCCTGTCCCACAGCACCCTCAGGACCATCCCGAGCTGCACCCCAAACCCTGCGCACGGCCAAGAGCTGTGCCCAAACACAACCTCCCCTGCCAGCCCCGGGTGCCAGGGACACTCACGGGCATGGGGATCTTGGAGAGCTCCTTGCCAATGCAGTTCTTCATGATGCTCCAGAGGTTAAGGCTGTAGTTGGGTTTGTCAGGGATGCGAGTCCGTCTCCTTTTCCTGGGCAGGAGATCTTTGCCCGTGGACTCATTGTAGCTGCTTTGATTGGAGCTCTCAAAGACCTGGGCAAGCAACAGGAGGAACTCAGGTTTAAGCTGGACTGGCCCAGCACGGCCCAGCCAGACCCAGCAGCTCCCAGGAACAGCAGCCACAGCTCAGGAGACTCCCGAGGGAGCACGGCTGGAATCTGTTCTCCAGGGAAATATGGGTACAGTGGTCCCCCAACACCTTCCTGCTTCCCTCAGGGGAATGTTTAGGATGCTGATGACTGCTGGCATCTGTCCCCCACCCGTGACTCACAGAGAAACCACCACGGAGCATCTGGACCCTTCACAACCAGCTCCTCTCCTGCCCCTCTTCCCTGTTTTCCTCCCACTGGGACCATCCCTCCCGCTCTTCCCGGCCAACTCACGCTGTCCTCCAGGTTCCAGTCCTCGGGGTGGCCCTCGCTGGCCCCGCTCAGGTTGCTGCCCGAACGCCTGCGGGAAGGGAGCAGCGGCTGTGAACACGGGAGAGGGCAGAGGAGGGGAGGGAGGAGCCAGGGCTGGGGCAGCACTGCCCAGAGCATCTCCCTGCACCACCCCAGGGGGCTGGCAGGAAGGAAGAAGGGTGACAGAGGCACCTCCCACTGGTGTTAGGAGGGGATTCTCGGGAGGAGAGAGGATGCTCATAAAGGGATGCTCAGGAAGGGATTCTCAGCCCCAGCCCTGGGGGCACAGAGACTCTGCTTTTGTCACCGAGCTCAGTGACAGGATCATGGGTCAGATCACAGGTTCCTCCAGCCCAGATGCCCAGGGAGGAGTAAGAGACAGCAGACAAAGGGCAGGGATAGATGGGATATTGGGAAGGAATTGTTCCCTGGGAGGGTGAGGAGGCCCTGGCACAGGCTGCCCAGAGAAGCTGTGGCTGCCCCATCTCTGAGAGCATCCAAGACCAGGTTGGACGGGGCTTGGAGCAACCTGGGATAATGGGAGATGTCCCTGCTTATGGCAGGGGTGGGACTGGCTGGGCTTTAAGGTCCCTTCCAGCCCAAGCTATTCCATGATTCCATGGTTCTATGAAGGCAAGGTGGTCCCTGCCTCTGCCCAACACTCTGAGGGATCTCCTTCCAAGTCCCTGCTCACGTCAGCTGCTGGGGAAGAGGACTCAGCTTTCCCAGGCTTGACACCTGCCCTTCCTCACCTGAGGATACCTCAGGCCATCCTCAGCCTCCCTCGCTCCAGGAATGCAGGAGCAGCCGGACACAGGACGGAGCCCTGGGCAGAGGCTGGGAAAGTTTTGGGGGAGGTGCCCACAGAATGATCCCATGGGAGGGGCTGCTGCCGGAAAACCGGCTCTTCCCAGCCCTTCCAGCGCTCCCAGGCAGGCCGGGGGTGGTACCTGTGGTGCTTGGGGTCGGCGGTTACAGTGATAAAAGCTGGTGCATCCTCCATGGCATCGAAATACTCCGTCTCCTCATCTTCATCACTGGCCTCTCCTTTGGCAGACTGCACACTCCCTGCTGGCACAGAGGTTTGAGACATCATGTGCTGCAGGTCCCCTCCGGAGCCCACCCAGCAGGATCTGTCCCCGGAGCCCCCGCTGTGTCCCCTCCACAGCCTGACCCCTCCTCTCCATCCCGCTCCACGCCCAGGGGATGCTGTACCGAATTCCAGCTCCTAAAAGCAAGGATGTGCCCTGCTCCCCAGCCCAGGCACACAAGGAGACCCTTCCACGCTCAGAGCACCCCTGAAAATGTCCCCAAGGCCGCCTGAGGCTGCCACGGGCGCGTGACTCGGGTCCGATGTGGCTCCGCTCCAGCACCGCCCTGTCCGCCGGGAAATCCGGTTTGGATTAAAGCAGGAACAAAAAGTCACGTGTTTCAGGTGATGCTCAGGGAGATTTCCCAGCCCTGCACTTACAAACATTCCTCCGCTGAGGGATCGATGGCTACGATGCCCAGAGCAGCCACTGCCTGCGGGGTCCCGGTACAGCTTCCCTGCTCCCGCCCCATCCCGGGCAATCCCTTTCCCTGCATCACTCCCACACCCTCTGGAGGAGCAGGGTCACCCCCTCGGGTGGATCTGTGCCTGTCCCTGCAGCGATTTCCACCCTGCCCTCCCCAGGTGCAGCACAGAATCCTTAACGCTGGAAAAGCCCTCTGAGACCATCAAGTCCAATCTTTCCCCAGCACCGCCAAGCCCACCCATGTACCCATGACCCCAMGTGCCACATCCACAGAGCTGTTCAACCCCTCCAGGGCTGGACAACCCTTTCCCAAGAGAAATATTCCCCAATATCCAAGCTAAACCTCCCTGGGCAGAGYTTGAGGCCAGAGAGGAACAAGGGCAGTGCCTGGCACCACCATCACCCTGCTCCAGCTGCCACTGTTCTCTCCCTCGGGTCCATACATCCTTTAAAAACAAGACCCGGCACCACTCACAGTTTTTGTAGCTGTAACTAATGCTTCCCTCGGGGAAGGGCATTTGGCAGGAATCTGCAAAGCTGTTGGATCTCACTGCAAACGAGCCCTGGCTGTTCCACTGCCACCCCACGCAGCCAACTCAGCAGTGCCAGGGGACCCTGAGCTTCTCCCAGGGCCGTGGCTGCCCTCCAGCCCCCGGAAATGTGCCCACCAGTAAGGGTTAGAACTCCCAAAACAGTCTGGAATAGCGTGAACGAGCTGGGGACACAGCCTTCTCTCGCATCTGTATCTTGGGGACATCCAAGTCCCCGAGCAAGGACAATTAGGAATAATTACGGCATAATGGGATCCATTTAAAAAAATACCATGGGGATACAGGGCATTGCCTTGTGCATCCTTCCCATGGCTGGCAGCTCGCTGGAACAGCTGAGTGGAAAGCCCTGGTCCATCCTGGGGGTTCCTGAGCAGCCCCATCCCATCCTAGGGGTCCCTGAGCATCCCTGTCCCATCCCAGGGGTCCCCAAGTGGAATGCCCCCGTGCATCCTGGGGGTCTGCAAGCAGCCCCATTCCATCCCAGAGGTCCCTGAGTGGAATGCCCCAGTCCATCCTGGGTGTTCCCAAGTAGCCTCATCTCATCCCAGAGGTCCCTGAGCAGCCCTGTCCCATCCTGGGTGTCCCCAAGCTGCCCTGTCCCATCCTGGTCCCCGAGCAGCCCTATCCCATCCCAGAGATCCCTGAGTGGAACACCCTGTCCCATCCTGGTCCCCAAGCAGCCCCATCCCATCCTGGTCCCCAGGCAGCCCTATCCCATCCCAGGGATCCCTGAGTGGAACACCCTGTCCCATCCTGGTCCCCAAGCAGCCCCATCCCATCCCAGGGGTCCCCAAACGACTCTGTCTCATCCTGGTCCCCAAGCACTCCCATCCCATCCTGGGGGTGCCCAAGCTGCCCTGTCCCATCCTGGTCACCGAGCAGCCCCATCCCACACCAGGGGTCCCCAAGCTGCCCTGTCCCATCCCGGTCTCCAAGCAGCCCCATCCCATCCCGGGGGTCCCTGAACAGCCCCATCCCATCCCAGGTATTCCCAAGCGGCCCTGTCCCATCCCAGGGTTCCCTGAGCTGCCCTGTCACATCTTGGTCCCCAAGCAGCCCCATCCCATCCCGCGGGTGCCCGAGCAGCCCCATCCCATCCCGGTCTCCAAGCAGCCCCATCCTATCCCGGTCTCCAAGCAGCCCCATCCCATCCCATCCCATGCCGGGGTGCCCGGGCAGCCCCATTCCCGGCGCTCACCCTTGGCGGTGCCGGCGCTGCTGGCGGTGCCCGAGGCCAGGCCGGGCGCCCCGCGGCAGGCRCGCTCCAAGCTGTTGTGCTGCTTGGCTAGCTGCTCGATGGTCTCCTCCAGCCGGATCCGCTGCTCCCGCTCATGCTGCAGCAGCCGCTGCCATTTCCGGCTGTGGCTCTCGGCTAAGTCCAGGAAATCGCGGCAGGCCTGCGGCAGGAAGGGACGGCTCAGCGCCCGGCGCGGCCCCGGCAGCCGGGAGGCGTCACGGCACGCGGTGACCCCGGAGATGCTGCCCCAGCACCCACCCCCTGCTCCTCTCCCAGAGCTTTCCTCRATCCCCACATCCGCAGTTCAGCTGAGCCACCTCCAAGGATGCGGCTGGCACACGGAAAGCTGCCCCGAGTCCAGGATGTGCCACGTCCGTGGCAGCCCGGCCTGCCAGGAGCCTGCCCACAGCCTGTCCCTGTCCCCATCCCTGATCCCGCTGTGGTGCTCAGGAGCCCACGCTGGGCTCCCACAACCTTCAGCCAAGCCCCGAGGGCTCAAGCAGYGCGTCCATCCCCAAATCCAGCAAATAAGGAGAAGCTGGATGGGATAACGGTCCCTGGGGTGACAGCCACAGACCAGAGAGGATCATGGAATCATGGAATGGTTTGGGCTGGAAGGGACATAAAGATCATCCAGTTCCATGGGCCCTCACCTTCCACTATCCCAGGTTGCTCCAGGCCCCACCCAACCTGGCCTTGGACATTTCCAGGGATGGGGCAGCCACAGCCTCTCTGGGCTGGTCAAGCCGGAGCCAGCGATGCCGGTGCTCCAAGGAGGCAGAGAGGGAGGATGCTCAGCTCCTCCCTGGAGCTGTGGAGCCCAGGACACAGCACAGGGCCTGACCTGGCCCCTGCAACACGTCCACCATGGCCAAAAACCCCCATTCCCTCCCCTACGAGCCGTGGGGATCCCACAGACACGCTGGGCACGGGGAAGGAGGGCTCAGGGAATGCTCCAAGGGAAGCCTTGCAGTACACACAGCATCCCCGTCCTGTGCCACCAGGCAGGGCACAGCTGGGACACCACGACCCAGGCTGGCAGAATTCCCCCTCAAGCCCCCGGGACTGCCATGGCCCAGCCCCGGCTGCGCCGGACTCCCGATGGGAGATTTCCGGGAGCAGGACGTCCGCCCAGGGCCGGGACACCGGGACACCGTCCCACGCTGCCTCATCCCAGACAATAGTCTCACAGGACAGACCAGCCCTCACAGCTCTATTTTTAGGTTATTTTCCATCCTGGATGAAACTCCGAGTTCCCGCGGCTTCGCCGCTTCCTTTGCCATGAGCCCCACGTGCAGCTGAGCACGGAGGCAGCRCTGCTCCTCCCTCCCCCAAACCTCTGCAAGTTGGGACACACTAAACTTCTTCTTATGTTTCGAAGTAGGAAAATACGATTTTTATGGAAATTCTCCAGTAACTGGCAACTGGCAGGCAAATTAACCGTGCTTGTGCAACTCATYGTCATTCCAAGGCAGGTCCAGTGGATAAATGCCGGCTGAAAAGCTCAGAACTGTTCAAAAGGAGTAAAACCAGAGAGTTTGGGATGTCTGACAGACTTCCAGCCATCTCCAGGACTTGCTTCTTTTCTATGTTTCCAGCTATTTGGATTCGGCTCTTGGCAGGTTACTCAGCATTTGGGCTGCAGGTGGCACCTGAGAATCGAGGTAACTCCTGGTCAAGCAGCAGGTTCAGGGCTTCAGCTTCCATGACRTGCCCTGATTTTACCAGGATTTGCCCAAGAAAAGCTCCAATTCATCGGTTCTTCATCAAGCCTTTCCTTTGGACAGGAGGAGGATTTGAGACTCATCCAGGGAAAAGTTTTTCCTTTAAGGTTTTGCTTCACATAAACCTGGAGCCTGGAAGGGCTTTCCTGACTGAAAGCAGGGAGGGCTCAGGGTCCTGTGCCCCCACATTCCTGGCTGTGCTCCCATCCCACACATGTTCAAAACTGGGGGCAATTCTGGGCCCCTCATGACAGGAAGGACAATTGAGGGGCTGGAGCRTGTCCAGGGAAGGGAACGGAGCTGGGAAGGGGCTGGAGCCCCAGGAGCRGCTGAGGGAGCTGGGAAAGGGGCTCAGCCTGGAGAAAAGGAGGCTCAGGGGGGACCTKCTGGCTCTCCACAACTCCTGACAGGAGGGGGCAGCCAGGGGGGGTCRGGCTCTGCTCCCAGGGAACGGGGACAGGAGAGGGAACGACCTCAAGTTGTGCCAGGGGAGGTTCAGGTTGGATATTGGGAAAATTTCTTCATAGAAAGGGCAGTGGTGGAGTCCCCATGCCTGCAGGGATTTAAGCCATGTGGATGTGGCACTTGGGGACATGGGTCAGTGGTGGCCTTGGCAGTGCTGGGAATGGCTGGACTCAAAGCCCTCACAGGGCCAGAGCAGATGCCCCACTCTCAGGGCCGTGTTTTCACCTCATCCTCTGGAAACAGCTCAGCTCCTCTCCCATCCCAAAGTCCTGCTGGGAGCCACCCACAGCCCAAAGCCCACGGGGACCCTGCCCTGGCCCTTCCCGGTGACACCACCCCGGGCCGGCCGCTGGCTCCGCGTGTCCCACGGATGCACTGAGCTAAGAGGATGAAACCAGGGCAAGTAATGGGATATGGCCCTGACCTTCCCAGCCCARCAAAGCTCATTATCTGCTCCAAAGGTCCAGCTCCACGGGCAGCAGGCACGGGAATGCCCACTTTGGCACCGAGGGTGGGAATTGCCGGCTGCTCCCAGCTCAGGGGCTGAGCGCTTTAAAACGAGATCACCTGTAATTATCCTACTGCAATTAACCACGGGCAGGGTGTAATGGGGAATTAGGGGGAAAGGAGGTAATTACAGAGGAGCCACGGGAAGGCTGGGCTGGCAGCTGGGAGGAGAAATGGCTCCATGAGCTGATGGGAATCCACGTCCTAATGAAAAACAGYAGGTAACACCTCGGAACCTCCCATCCCAAAGCTTCACAGAGGATTCCACGCTGTATCCCAAAGGGAAATCAACACCAACAGGCTTCATTCGCAGCCACATAAAAAAAATCCAAGTGATGGAGAATGGCTGTCAGCTTTCCAGAGCGTGGGGAGGTTTTGGGAAGATGACCGGGGTGGTCCTCACGTGGCCACGGATCCCACCGCTGACTGCGGTACCTCCAYGGAGCAGGTCAGGACAGTGATCTGGGCAGTATCCCACAACTCGTGTCCATGTGGATCTAGGAACTCGATGGAGTACATACAGGGATTATTCCTCRTTTTTGAAAGGCTGTAGGGCCCCTCTCTGCAGCCTCCTCCTCTGTAATTCGAAGGATCCGGATCAACCCAGGCAAGGATCRTGTTTGCTCCTTGGGAGAGAAGCGATGCCAAGGGTGGAAGGGGGAGAACATCCTGCAAGAGGGGTCCCCAAGCCCAGCCCCCACTGCTGCCAGCAGCAGCCAAGCAAATTAAAGTGATTAATTTGGGTTTATATCCCCTATATCCAGACAGTGCCATTCCACAGGGATGCTCACCGGAGGTGGGAGCAGCACCRAACAGGGATCAGGGGATATTTTTTCACTGTCTCTGTCGACTGAGCTCAATCCTGAGCCAAAACACATCCCAGTACAGAGCAGGGGCTGCAGGGCACTGGGGTGAGCAGCTCAGACACAAATATCCCAGCTCATCGCTCATTCCCATCATTAATCCCCTGCCTCAGTGCTCCCAGGGTACAAACAATCCCAGCCACTGAGCAGGAGCAACACCTTGAAATCCAGCTTATAAAATTCTCATGGAGTGGTGGCTAAATTTAGTTCCAGCTGAACCTGCTCGGGGATGTAAGCAAGACACAGCCACAAATCCATGCTAGGCTGGCACAGGGACACGGGACATAGGGAAGAGGCTCCGTGAGGAAAGCACCCAAAGGAGAGCACAGCACCCAGGCCGAAGGATGAAAGCACAGGAAAAGTGACTCCCCAGTGAGCTGTAGGGCTGGGATGTGGAGGCCATGAAGGTACAGCCTCRAGAGGCATCACCCTCCTCCAAGCTCTCCCAGAATCCACCCTCTGGAGAGCAGAGAAGAGGAATAGGCAGAGGATGCTGTGCCCATCCCCACGTGCATCCCACCCCAGCAGGGGACTGGGTTTATCCTTCACAGCATCCACACTGCTGCCTCCCACTCATGGAGGAAACCGCAGGTACGGGAGGTGACACAACATGACCTGGATTTTGCCCCAGGGCCAGAGCTGGATCAAATCCCAAAGTCCTGAGGGCTCTTCCACCTCAGCWTCATCACGGCACAGACGGGGCTGGAAAGCAGCAGCCAAGCTGACAGGTCACCAACGACCAGAGATAAAAGCAAGCTTCATCCGTGTGCAGCCCCAGATCCCAGGGAATCCCAGTGTTACCTGCAACCAGGTGGCAGGAGGGACAGAGGTGCTTTCTCCTCCTTTCCATGGCTGGAATAAGTTGTGGCAGGTCCTAATCCAGCGCTGGCTGATGGAACTGTAGCTCACGGCCAAGACAGGGAGGCACAGCCAAAGTGGCCAAAAGAAATGGAAAAATACCACCGAGGCTCCTGCAAATTCCCACGGAGGAAGAGGCAGAGCGCCACCGAGACCCTGCTGGGGAGCAGGAGGTGACACTCGGTGCCATCGGCTCCCTGGTCCCGTCCCCGTGCCTGGCAGCCGCTGCCGCCAAGGGCACATTTAGCACCTTTCACACATTTGTCACGGCAAATATCCCGATTTCACAGCTTGTTGCTGGCTAATGGGAACGTCGTTAACAGCCCCGGGATTATTCATGCAGCGGAAAACGATCACCCGGGGTCACCCGCGTCCTGCCAAGGTGGTGGTGTCACACGCCCGCGGGGATCTCTGCTTCCTCAGCGGAGCCAACAGTCAGAATCAGATGGAAGGAACAGAGAGATGAGGTTAATTAGCTTGAAAGGGTAAATGATCACAGCGAGGCCTGCCAGACTTCATAGAATCATGGAATGGCTTGGCTGGAAGGGACCTTAAAGATCATCCCGTTCCACCCCTGCCACGGGCAGGGACACCTTCCACTAGCGCAGGGTGCTCCAAGCCCCATCCAGCCTGGCCTGGAACACTTCCAAGGATGGGGCAGCCACAGCTTCTCTGGGCAACCTGTGCCAGGGCCTGCCCACACACACAGGGAAGGATTTCTGCCTGGAGCTGAACCACGGGGTGACAACTTCCAGGGCACCCCCAGCACAGCTGAGAATTCCCCATCTCCAGCACAATGCCGAGGGATGCCGAGGGAACGCGCTCGCACCTGCAATCCCACCTGCCCCAGCATCCCGGAGGATCAGCCCTGCGAATTCAACCTCTGGAGAGGAAAAATCCAGCAGGGAAGCGTCTGCTGTTGTTGGAGTGTTGGAGCAACACCGCCTGCTCCTCAACCACGGAACAAGGACCACTTCACCCCCCGGGAGTGAGACGAGAGGAGGCAACTGCCGGATGCCTTCAATCATCTCTTCTTCTTCGGCGAATGACAGAGCAGGGACAGAGCTCTGCCGTTCCAAGTGCCTGGGAGATAAGTGTTCCCTTCCTTCCTGGAGTCATCCAAAGCCTGGGACGCAGCTGGCTGCTGCTTGCTGCCAAACAGCCCCCCGAGGGAAGGGCGACTGCGGAGCCTCCGCTTGGCTCCGCACGCAGCGAGGCACAGCACGGAACCAGGGGATCTCAGGGCCACGGTTTGGGGGGGAAGGGACCTTGAAGCTCATCTCGTTCCACCCCCTGCCGTGGGCAGGGACACATTCCACCAGGTTGCTCCGGGCCCTGTCCAACCTTGAACACTTCCAGGGATGGGGCTGAAGCCATTCGGGTTCAGAGCAGTGAGATGAGGAGTCACAATCTGCCAGTGCACCCAGCGAGGGTTAATTTGTCCTTCCTGCCCCCAAAAACACTCTGAGCAGCAAGCAAAGGGGGAAATACAAGGATAGAGCCAACCTGAATCCCAAATCATCCAGCACAGGCAGGCAGATGGCAACGAGACACGGTTTGGAGTGTGGTCATCTGCTCGACAGCGACGGCACCCACAGCCGTGCCGGGGCCCCAGGCCAGGCTGCTGGTCAGCACCACAGCAACACAGACTGCTTCAGTAACAGCAAATCTGTCCCAAATCCTTGGAGTGACCCTCAGCCAGCTCGCCAGCATCCCGGCTGTCTGAAGCAGGAGGCAGGAACACCGGGAGCTGCTTCTCCCTGGGGCAGGGCTGGTGGGGAGAGCTGGGCTGAGCTTCACCACGTCATAAAAAACYCCGGAAAACCGAGACATTGCATAAAACCCTGCGAGTTCAACACCGAAAATCATCCAACTCCCTCTGCATCCAGGGAAAAGAGGTGCTACAGAAATGCACGGACATGGAAAAGATCCTTAGTGCCCCAACGGGAAGCGGGAATACACTGGAGCAGGCTCCGGCCCACCCCCTGGTGCCAACGTCAGCAGCTCAGCCAGGCTCCCAACACTTGAACAAGGTGCTCCCAAAATCCCTGATGGTCTCATTCCATGTGGCCCCCAGCAGTGCCTGCTTCTCTCTGGAGACCATGGATTCCCTGAGAGTCAGAGATGTCCATGCTGGAAATGTCCAAGATAGAAAAATCCAAGATGGAGAAGTCTAGGATGGGTATGTCCAAGACGGAGACATCCACACRGTGGTGGGGGTCAGTTCTTGTCTCCTGGCTGTGTCTCTGGGCATTTTATCACCATATCACGTTATTTTGGGCCATCTGCCTAAAYGCCATGGACACACCAGCGTTCCAACCAGATCCATCCTGCCCAGGGGTTCCTCAYCCCAGAGCTCATCCCAAAACACGGTGAGGCTGGCACAGCGTCCAGACCCCGCCTGCAGGACGCCGTCACCGCCGTGGAATCCACCCCATGCAATAAAGAGGGGATTAGTGGGAAACAGCGGCAAATCCGCTGGGCCGGCTGTGCTAAGAGGCTCTAATCCCGGCCCCACGCAGCCTCCGTGGAGCAGGAATCACGGAGCGAATCCGGAACCAGCGGCACCCGGCAGCAGAGGAGGATGTGTTCAGCGTGCCTCTGGGAAGAGGAATGAGCCAAGGCTGCCCACGGGATAAGGACCAAGGCGATGCCAGCCTGGAGCTGTGCCACGGGAAGGATCTGGGTCTGGTTTCTGGTGGAAAAACAACTGAGGAATTTGCTGGATGCTCCGAGGTGCCGGCAGTACCGACCCTTCCACCCCAAACCTCACTGAGCAGCACCCAGCAGCCTCCACTGGCCRCACCAGAGGCTTTGTGGGGGCAAGGGCACACTGGGACCAGTACAGAAGATTCCCTGGGAGCTGGGAGCTCCTGCTGCAGAGCAGCCATCCCAGAACTGTGCCCCTGCAGGGCTTCCCTGCTCTCCTCTGGCCATGAGAAGTCTCAGGCTCGTCCTGGTGCTCTCACCTGCCTGCACAGCAGTGCRGCTTCTCCACTGCCACCTGCGCCAAAAATTCCCTCTTTGGGAAGCTCCCAGCACCGGCTCTTCCCCTGCAGGGAGGYACCTCCAGGTGGCTGCTGAAGATTCTTCCTTCCTCTTCTCTTGCCCAAACCCCCCCAGCAGTGGGGGGACCCTCAGGAGGCAGAGCCACCGCAAGGAGAGCAGTTGGTCTCCGCTTCCAGGCCCCTGGAGCCCCGATCCCGGCGCTGGAGTGCCCAGAGAGCTCTTTCCTGCCCATGGCTCCCAGGATGACAGATTTCCTGAGGCTCTCGCTGGCCGCTTTGCTCATCCCCTGACGGAGCAGATTCCAGGCTGCAGGAGCATCTGTCCAAGCGCTYGGCGGCAGGAGCAGCTGGCACTGCCCGCGGGCAGTTCCAACCCCGGGATCTGCAGGAAGCTGCCTCGGATTGTCCCTCGGATTCAGCCTCGTGCAAAGCTCCCCACGGTACGAGAGGGGCTGCAGGAGCAGCTCCTCTGGCAGCAGCCCCCCACGATCCCCTCATCTCCCAGTGCCGTAACTTCTTCCTGGATAAATCCACAGGAGAGCAGAGCTGCCATTCCAGTGCTTTTGCCTTCGACAGACGCTGGAGGAAGGAGCCGGAGTGAAGCATCTCGGTGCAGCAGCCCAGGGAAGAGGGGAACACAACCCTTGTGACCCCAAAGGGATTCACCCAGCAACGTTTTGATATTTACCCTCCCCATGGCCYCATCCTGCCCCAGCCTTCAGGCAGGGATGAGGATCCCAGGAGATGCCTGGCTGGGCTGGCTCCCAGCTCAGCAGAGCTGCTGATCGTCCCCAGGCACTGCTGACAGTGCAGGGCCGKGCTGAGCCCACCAAACACAGCCCTGCTGAGCCAGCAGCCCGGCACAAACGCTCCCAACTCTCCTCGGAAGCCTCAGCGGAAAAGTCATCCCTCTCAGCCAAAAAATCCAGGAGGGTAGAGCTGCAAGAGGCACCCTCGGGTGCTGGGGACAGACTCGTCCCCCTTCTTCTTGAATGAGGTTCCAAGGGGAGTCCCAAGACAGCCTGAATCTCCTGGGGGTCAGATGGACACAAGGAGGAGGAAAAAGAGGGGGAGGAAAGGGGAAATCCCCAAGGCAGGGTGAGCAGGAGCAGCAGCCAAAAGCTCCAGCTGGCACAGAGGCCCCACGACCACACACGAGGTCTGAGCACCCACACCCCTGATAAAATCCAGTTGGAAGCACTCAGCAACCACAGGGAATGATGATGATGAGGGGAGTGGGAGGAAGGCACTGCCTGTCTGAACAGATCTGATCACAGACACCCTCACACCTCGAAATTTAAAACGCAACACAGGATGCTCTGGAGAAAGGCACAGCAGCTCCGAGCGCAGGGGCCCGGCTCCACAACTCCACATCCCCACATCCCCACATCCCCACATTTCCACATCTCCACTCCCCCAGCCCCACCGAGGCAGGGACAGACCCCAGGGTGACACCGTCACCCTCCCACCGCCCCCCCAGGCAGAGCCAAGCACCCACCGGCCGTTTCCTCGTCCTCGCGGCGCATCCGCGGCTGGAGCGCGCAGGACGCCCGGAGCCCTCGCCGCGGCCCTGTCCTCCGAGGGGGATTAGGGCCGGGTTAGGGATTTAATCCCGCTGCCGGGGCCTTTCTGGGTCGGTGACACGCTTCGCGAGGCGCCCGTTAGTGCGCGTGGTTAGCGCGGCGCGGATCATTAACGCGGGCCGCGCCRCGCCGCAGCGCCAGCTCCCGCGCCGCCGCCCTCGCCACGGCCACGGGGGACAAGCCCCGGCCCCCTGCGGGCTCCCGCCGGGATTTTGGGCGGCACAGCAGCCGCCCTTAGGGAATCCCTGCCCTAAGGAAGCAAATCCAGCRGTGAGAGGCAGAGCTTTCTCCTGGAATTAACCCCCGGACGCACAGGGAGAGCTCCCCCAGCCCGCTGGCTGGACTGGGGTGAACCGGGAGCAGCCCAGCAGGCTGCCGGTCCCTTCCTGCTGCCTGGGTGGAGGATGTCTGTGCCACGCTGGGTTTGGGGACCCCAAAGGATGGCATCACACACCCATCCATGCTGGGAACCAGTTCAGCACAGCGACGAGCCCACGGGATGGGCCAACAGCACCACCCCGGCCCCACGGTCATCCCAGGGAGGTGATCCCGGGGACTCTGCTACCTCCCAGCTTTAAGCAGTTTTCCAGACACACACACGGGGTGTATCCAYCACCTACCACTGGAATAGACCCCCAGAACTCAAACACTGGGCTGGAGGCAGCGCTGGGCAACCTGAGGCTSCTCAAAGCAGGTGCTCAGCATCATCTGAGTTAAGATGGAAGCAGTTTGGGGAGTACAGATTAATCACAGGCAGCATTCCCACGGGGCAGAGGGGGCTCAGTGCTCCACAGGGAGGCAGAGGAAGGGGTAGCAAATCTTGTGCCCAGGCAGCTCATCCCAGCACAGGCACAYAGCTCCAAATAAACCGACTCCACCAGGCAGATGCCACTCAGAGCCTCCAGGAGCCCAGTGTGTCTGCAGGGAGAGGCCAGCGGTTCCTGGAGCCACTGGCCTGTGGCACAGGGCCAGCCCAAAACTACTGCTGAGCCGGAGCACAGCCCTGGAGGGATCCACAGGGAGAAATCCTGCTGGGGCTGGAGGATGCCGCCTCTGGGATGCTGCTGGGTGTCCTGTGGCTCCTTCCCCAGAGGGGAGGCAGTACATGTTGTTGTCCATGTCACTCTGGTTCCAGCCCTGTGTTTCACACTCTTGGAAGCCTTCCCAGCAGGTTTGGAGGATGGAGGGTGCTCTGTGCTGATGTCTCAGGTGCTGCTGCTCCAGGCGGGTTCATTCCCATGGGAAAGGAAAACGTGGGTGGGAAATCAGTTTGCCTCGAAGCAGGTGCTGGCATCCCTGCAGGACAGGCTGGGGYGGCCACTGGTGCCTCTCAAGGGCAGGGGAGTTCTTGGTGTTCCGAGGACCACCTGCTCCAGGCAGTCCTGGGGCTCCCTGCTCACCAAATCCTGATGGAGCAGCATCTCCCACTCAGCACCACATCCCTGCCCCAGCCCCCTCTCACCCTTCCCTGTCTGGGCTGCACCAGCCCAGCAGAGCCTTCCTCCACCTCTGCTCCTCCAAAACCTGAAGGGAAAACACAATCTAACCCTGGAATGACACAGGCAAGCCCAATCTCTGCTGCTCTCCACGCTCCCGTTCCTCGAGGCAGCACAAATCTCCGCCGTAGCATTCCCATTCCCATTAAAACCCTATTTCCATCTCCACCCACAACCCTGTGAGCTCTTCCCGCCGCCCAAACTGGCTTCCTCAGCGCATCCACACATCCCTCCTGCCTGCTGTCTCCGGATGAAGGATGAGACGGAGCTTTCCCCGCTCCTTGGATGAGTCTACACAACTCCGCGCGCCGCTCCGGATCCTCCGGGCCTCTCATTATCCCTGTAATTTGTTGCTTCTTATTTTTACACACCTCCCACTCCTCCCCCGTGGCAGATCGCGCCTTGTCTTTCCGTGTCTGCTCCCCAGCCCTGCTGACACGGGGGGCTGCTCGGTCCTGGCCAGCCTGGACTCTTGCCTGGTGAGATTCCAACCGGGAGCAGAGCCAAGAGGCGGCTCRCAGAGCTCTGGGCTTCAACTGAAGCCCATCCCTGCACGTCTGAAAGCCTCACCTGTAACCCCCCAGTCCGGCACTGCCTCTGCCCAAACCCTTCTCCACCCGCCCGGGGGATGCTCCCAATCTCCGGAGAAGGAGCCGGTGCCGGCCACGGCAGCACCCGGAGCGCAGGGAGGGAAGGTCACCTTCGCAGCAAAGCTCCTGCATTTCCATCTCTGTTTATTTATTTCCAGGGCTTGCTGCGCTCCCGCGGCTCCGGGGACATTTACATAATCGGATCACAGGCGGCCGCACAGGAACGGCACGCGCCGGGCCACAGCTCCCAGCCCTTCTTCCCAGGAGCACCTA
>JACAXG010000071.1:108051-155449 GCA_018881555.1 Amblyornis subalaris
CACCTACCCCTTCCCTGGAGCACCTATTCCTTTCTTCGTCTATAGCACTCCTCCCTTCCCTGGAGTACTCATCCCTTCCCTGGAGCATCCATTCCTTCACTGGAACATCCATCCTTTCTTCCCTGAGCATTCCTTCCTTTCCCAGAGAACCCATCCCTTTCCTGAAGCACCCATTCCTTCCCTGGAGCACCCATCTTTTCTCCCCTGAGCACTTCTCCCTTCTTCCCTGGAGCACCCATCCCTTCCCCAGAGCACCCATCCCTTCTCCCCAGGAGCACCTATCCCTTCTTCCCAGGAGCACCTACCCCTTCCCTGAGCACTCCTCCCTTCTCTGGAGCACCCATCCCTTCCCTGGAGCATCCATCTCTCCCCCAAAGCACACATCCCTTCTTCCCRGGAGCACCTATCCGTTCCCTGGAGCACCCATTCCTTCACTGGAGCACCCATCCTTTCTTCCCCGAGCACCCCTCCATTCCCAGGAGCACTTATCCCTTCCCTGGAGCATCCATCCCTTCCCCAGAGCAYSCAGCCCTTCTTCCCYGGAACWCTCATCCCTTCCCTGGAGCACCCATTCCCTCACTGGAGCATCCATCCCCTCCCTGGAGCACCCATCCCTTCTTCCCTGGAACACTGAATCCATCCCTTCCTCAGAGCACACATCCCTTCTTCCCAGGCACACCCATCCCTTCCCAGGAGCACCCATCCCTTCCCAAGAACACCCATCCCTTCCCAGGAGCACCCATCCTTCCACTCACAGCCACAGCACCAAACCTCACAGGATCCCCATCCACTTCCAAGAGCAGATCCATGAGGTTTGGTGCTGCAGCCGGAGCAGAGCATGGACATGGAGCATCCACGTGCCRGCACTGGCCCAGCGCTGCCGGCTGGGATCTCTCCAGGAAAAACCTGACAAGCAAGAGCAGCTGAATTTCTCCTCCAAGGAATTCCTAGCCTGGCAAAAGCACCCTGTGCTCCCACAGGATACGTGCTCCTGAGAAGCCTGCGGGGATGGAGGTGGGCCGGAGCAAGGTGTATTTTCACCAGGAAACTCCCATGTGCTTCCCTGGAGCGACGTTTCCTGTTCAATCCAGAAGATTTCGGGACCTTTGCACTGCACAGAGCTCCCCCCAGCCCCCCACGAGAGGCTCCCTGGCAGCTCCAGAAGGCATCACCCCCTCTAAAAGGATAAATCAAGGCACAGAGAAGGATCCACGCTGGAAAAGGTGGGAGCACCAGTCCCCACGGTGGGGGTCAGGTTGGMGCCTCTCCCTCGTGGTCCCCCCACGCTGCTCATCCCCCTCCTGCCTCTCTAACCCASCCCTCCAAGTGTCCCCCTGCCCACAGCTCCGTCACCTCCTCCCAAAACAACGGGATCAGGAGTGAGCTGGGAGAGCCACAACCTCCTCCTGGAGCTGCTGCTGCTCCCGGGCTGCTCCTTCCAGCCCCGCTCCCTCTCTTCCAGCCTTTCCCTCAGACATCTCCTCAGGACGCCCAGCCAGAGCCAAAGCACCAAAGGATGCTGTTGGAAATGGATCCACGGCATCCACGTGCCCTGCCACCCCCCGGCCCCTCTTACCTGCTTGGAATTTTGGACAAGCCACGTTCCTGCTGTTTTATCCTGGTACAACAGTTTTTGAGCAATTTCCCACCCTCCAGACAGCCTCGCTCAAGCTCTGATCACGTCGCAACCACCACAACCTCCTCCTCCTCCTCTTCCTCCTCCTCCTCCTCCTCTCTGGGCTGGACATAGCAAATATTGCTCTGCTCATCCCTTCCCAAAGGCTGCTGGAGAAAGCCTCTCCCCAGCAATTCCCTGCCCACATCCCATGGCCGTTCTGCCTCCTGACAGCAAACCTGGGCAGCGCCAAGGGTCCGCTGGCACCTCCCTCCCCGCTGCCAGCCCCATTCCCAAAACTTGGGACAAACTCTCCGCGGGGAGAGCACCKCGCATGCATCCCCAAACTGCTCCGAAATGCAAGACACCGACTGAGGAAGCCCCTTCCCCCGTGGCTACGGAATCCTACGGGTGGGAATGGGGAGGATGCTGCGAGCGCGGGGCTCCGAGTGCCCTCCGGCTCCCGCTGGGAATTATTGTTATTTTTTAAAGCCCACATCAAACACCACCCGACCTCCTTCTGCTCAGGGCTGGGACAGCGCAGCGACAGCACTGCTCCATTCACAATTCCCCGAGCTCTGCCTTCATACATTATTCCATCTCGGCGAAGCTTTGGGATCGGTGTTTTTTTTTTTAATTTCCTTTAAATATTTTACTCAGTTCTTCTCTCTCCCAGAGCTCYCCAGGGAAAACCAGGCTCCCCAGGAAGGGCTGCCTCACCGCGATGGAGGCAGAGCCACGCTCCAAACAGGAGCTGCCTCCACAAAACAACCCGAAAGCTCCGTGAGGCYGCACAAGGCAGGAGCGGCGGCGGTGCCGGCACCGCTTCCCGACCTCCAGGCCYCCGGCTGGGAGAGCGCAGCCGGCACGAGACCCTGAGGGGTTAAATCCCGCGGCCGTGTGGAACACGAGCAGCCTCATGGAAGCAACGAGGATGCGAGGGATGTGGGTCTCAACCCGCAGCGGGCAGAGGGCTCTGAACCGCTCCGAACTCCCCCCGCGGAGCAGCAGAAAGCCCCTCGGCATTCCCAACCTCCACATTTCCCACCTTTACATCCAAGACCACCTCTTTAACACGGAGCGCGCCGTAAGGCTGTAACAGACCTGCCTCTCAGCGGGATACACATCCATGCCCTCTTCCCAGCCGCATCTTCCCAACGTCCCGTGCCCTCACCGCGGCGCCGAGCGGGCAGCCAGCCCCGGCCGCGCCGAGCCCGGGGAGCCAACGGGGCGGGCGGGAGGCTGGAGGCGGGAGAGGAGGAGGAGGAGGACGGGGAGCAGGGGGAGGAGAAGCGGCACTCACGTTGATCATAGCATTGGAGGTGATGCGGAAGAGCGTGGCGCGCTCGTTCACCGCCTTGATCTTCTCGCCGCCGTCGGCCGGCAGGCGCAGGTTCTCCAGCTCGCTGAGCGAGCGCTGCAGGGCCGCGCCGTGCTTGGCGATCAGCTCGTTGCAGGTGCTCAGGTCCTCCAGCTTGCTCGACAGGGTCTTCAGGGGGCCGTGCAGCTCRCTCTTGTCCGACTGCGAGGCGGGCTCCTCGTCGCCGGAGTCATCTGCGAGGAGGGAGGGAGGGAGGCAGGGAGGGAGGGATGGAGAACAAACGGTTGCCGTGGTTACCCCCGGACCGCCCGCCCGCCTCCGCCCCGCGCCSGGCCGGGGGTCGTGGCCGCCGCGGCCGCCCCCGGGGCACAGCGCGGTGGGGGTGGCACCCAGAGCGCTGAGCACGTTCCTGCGGCTGTCACCGAGATCTGGTTCAGGGCTGGGCGGTGGGGTGGCACAGGGGGTGCCACACGGCGAACCCGCCCTTCCCAGGCACACCGGGCTCGATCCCCCCTGCCCTGGGGGCCCTGCAAGCTYTGCTCGGGGCAGGGTGAACTGGATCACCCGAGGGAAAGGTCACAAAGGCACCAAGGAGAGTAAAGCTGCTACCCAAAACCACCGCCACGTCTTCAGAGGGCAGAAAACTCCACCATCAGCATCTCAGCTGCAGCGAAAATTCCTGCCGCTCCACAACACTTAAAAACAGGAAAATAACCCCAAACCACTCAGTGAGGGTAACACAGCATTTCTGAACACCCCACTGCTCCCCCGGGGAGGAGCYGATCGGCCCCAAGAGGTGGCATCACCCAAAGCAAATACAAAGAGAGAGAAGCAGGTCCCGGGCAGGGTCTGTGCCCCARAGTTTAGCCAAGGGTTTTCCAGATACTCCCAAACTCCACTAAGGCAGCAGAGTGGGAAACTGCTCCTTTATCTCCCCTCTCTCCATCATCTGTTTCTGGATTTTGGAGAGATGAGGACCAGCAAAACCTGGCTGCAGCTTCTCTGCCAGGTCTGGGGAATCAGGGGGGGTGAGAACATCCTCCAAATGATCCAAGCACGGAGCTCAGGGATGGCTCTGGTGTAACAGAGGGGCAGCACACTCCCCCTCAGGGCTGCAGGGAAAGAAGGAAACCCGTGATTCCCTGGCAGGTGGGTGTTTGGCTGCTATTCCTGGCTCATTGATAGGAGCTTTGGAAACACTGTGGGTACCGAGAAGGGTGTTCAGGCACTGCTCAGATTGAATCTACAGCTAAGGAAACAAGGAAAAGCACTCTTCGGTTACTGTGTTCCAAAGGCAAGGATCTGGATAAGGCACAGGACCATCAATCCAGAGTGGAAGCAGGAGCAGAGCAYGGCACAGGGCTCGTGGTGAACGGGTGTGATGGGACAGGGGGGCACAGCCCAGGGACAATACTGGTCCTCCACAGCAGGATCAACTCCGCTCCCCAAGGACAACAGGAGAAAATCYGAGGGAAACAGGGCACGGAGCAAACCCCAAGTGGCTCAAGAAGCACCAGGGCAGCATCTCCCAGGGTCACCACTTGGCCCCTCTGCAACCCAGCCCAGAGCACCCACAGCTCAGAGCTCTGACAAACACCCGGAGCAGCTCTTGGAGCCAGGAGAGGAAGTGGCCTCCAAGGACAGAGGACAACCAGAGCACCCACGGGAGGCCAGCCAAGAGCTTCCCAAGGAATGTGAGCTGCCAGCTGAGGGGTTGGGAGCAGGGTAGTGGCTCCCATGGACAGGCTGGGCAGATGCTGAGCTTGGAGGGGGAACAGCCTCGCTCCCAGGGACAGGACCAGAGGTTTGGAAACACATCCAGCATCAGGGAAGTGTCCAGCACAGGTGGTAGGGGAAGGGAATGGGAACAGGCAGGATTCCAAGGGCTCYGGCCCAGGAGAGTGCTCAGAGGCACCATGGCGATGGCACAGCTCACACCACAGGCACCAAAAAGATCTGGCAAGAAAATCAAAGCCACTTTTCCACCAGTACAGAAAGTAACCACAACCTCCCCAAAGTCCACTTTCTGCTACAAAAGTTCCAAGTATTCCCACAGTGCCTTCCATGCTGGGGCACACACAGGGTGTCCAGCAGTGTGGACACATTCCCTGGGCKTTGGATATTGTCCTTGCACCTGTTCTGAGCCGGTGCTTCCAAGGAYAGAGCACTCCATACCCCAGAGACTCGCTGGGAGAGGGACACGGCTTCCACAAGGATCATCCAGTCCAACGCCTGGCCCTGCACAGACACCCCAACAATCCCAGCCTGTGCATCCCTGGGAGCGTTGTCCAAAGGCTCCTGGAGCTCTGGCAGCCTTGGGGCTGTGCCCATTCCCTGCGGAGCTGTTCCAGTGCCAACACAGGGATGGCAGAGCACGGAGAGGGACGGGCTCTGCACTTTGCCAGGACATTATTTCCTGCCCRTTGACCGAGGCTGTGGGAACAATCCCTGCCCGAGCGCTCAGCTTGAGGCAGGAACACAGCGTGGCCCAATTTTCTATCACTGTGCAGAATTACATAAACGCCTCAGAGCCCAGGAAAAGGGGAAGGAACCTGGGTCAGCCCATGGCACTGTGATGCTGCTCATTCCAGCTGAGTTGGCTGAGCCGAGCATCCCTCACCAGCCCCTGCTGTCCCAAAGCTGCTGCTGTGGGATGCTGGAATGCTCGAGGGGTGGGCAGCAGGATCCCACCTTCCTCCTACTGTCTGGGCAATTGGAATCACAGAATTAGGGAAAGCACAGGACAGGGCTGTCAGAGGTCTGATATCCCTCCTTTTCGCCTCTGGAGTGGTCTCAGGGAAGCTGCTTTGAATCCCAGGATCATTTAGGTTAGGAAAGACCTACRAGACCATCAAGTCCAACCTTTGCCTACCCTTTGCACATGACACACCAATTCCTACAGTTCCAGCTGAAGATTATCATGAAGGGCTGGAGGAGAGAGCACCACAAATATTTATCCTACTGCTTAGCATGAAGGATTCATTCATCCAGAAAGGTGGAAGAGCAACAAGCCTCTGCCTGGAGGTCTTTGCTTGGAGCCTGGCCAAACACCACAGCTTTGGGGATCCTGCCCTTATTCCAGCTTTTATGTCAGCTCAGACAGGAGAAAAAAAAATGGATTTGGCTTTGCTAAGGCTGGGAAAACACCCTGAAGGTTAGGAAATACCCACAGAGAGAGACAGTCTATCCAGGGCTCCTCATTCCAGGATGGACAACAGGGGATTTGCAGAAGCAAAAGTGCAACAAGGCCAGCAAGGTCACAGCACTGGGACTTCAACCCGAAATGGGGATCATAGAACCTCTTGGAAGCTGCAAAAACATCTCCTCCTAAATGCTTGGGAGGCAGGGAGAGAGGAAACATGACTCACACAGGGTGACGGTGAGGGATACTCAGGAGAATCCAACTGAAATGTCTTCCAGAGCAGTGAGTGCATCCCAACCCGGAGTGAGTTCTGGTGATGGCTTTGAAGGGGAGCCCAACACACACAGGGAATGAGGAGGAACCAGAACAGGGGAAGTGAGGAGTGGCTGAGGTGGAAGATGCTCAGGAACTGGAGCGTGTCCASGGAAGGGAACRGAGYKGGGAAGGGGCTGGAGCACCARGAGYRGCTGAGGGAGCTGGGAAAGGGGCTCAGCCTGGAGAAAAGGAGGCTCAGGGGGGACCTTCTGGCTCTGCACAACTCCTGACAGGAGGGGGCAGCCAGGGGGGGTCGGGCTCTGCTCCCAGGGAACAGGGACAGGAGGAGAGGGAACGGCCTCAAGCTGTGCCAGGGGAGGTTTCAATTGGATGTTAGGGAAAATTCTTGCTGGAAAGGGTGGTTGCCCTCCGACAGTGCTGGAGTCCCCACCCGTGGAGAGGTTTACCAGCCCTGTGGATGTGGCACTTGGGGACATGGRTCAGTGGTGGCCTTGGCAKTGCYGGGAGAACAGTTGGACTCGACGATCTCAGAGGRCTTTTCCAACCTTAGTCATTCTGGGATTCTGTTCCAATGCTCTGTGCTCCTTGTCTCTGGATGCCACCCTCACTCTTTCCCCCAGCAGCTCCTAAATCCCACTGGATCTCAAACCAACATCCCCCAGCTGGGCAGAGCCAAAGCGGATCGGGACCATGTCTGGGATGTCCTGGAGGCCCTGCAGGAGCCAGGAAGGCCCCTCTGCTCCTCCACACAGGGAAGATCCTCCGAGGACACAAATACTCCTTTAATCCACAGTTTCCCAGCACACCCTGTCCCTGCAGAGGGAAGGGGCTCGGTGATGGATTCTCCCACCTGACCCTCATCCCTCCTGGGGCTCCAGCTCTGCCATCTGCTCCTYATGGAATAAAGATCCCCCCTAAAGCAGCAGCAAACCCTCAGGGGGTGGCAGGGGGGCTCCCAGCCCGGGACCCCCACCCGTGCTGGGCTGCAGGTGGCCCTGGATCCCCTCGGGAAGCAGCACATCCCTGGCTCAGAGCTTCACCCCGGCTCACCCTGCTCCTCCTCAGCACAAGCCATGCTCGGAATGAAAGGCAGACATTCAGCAGGAATTCCTGTCGCTCTTCCCCGGGGAACAAAGGCTCCTCAAGAAAACAAACACGAAAGGCTGGCAGGAAAAATCTGACAACAAATTGCCAGGTTCCTCTCGCTCCTGTGCCGTGGATGAGGCAGCCCAGCCGCCACAGCATCTTTCCAAGGATTCCTGCGTTCCCAGCGTGCCCTGGAGATTTCCCCATGGCACACAKGGACCAGCCAGGATTTGAATTCATGCCCCTCTCCATCCTGCAGCCAAGATTTGCCCCAACCACTGTGCAGGGCTTGGTGCCAACACCTCCGGAGGCGATGCCGGCGGGACCRTGGGCCAGAGGGAGCGGATTTGGGTGAGCCTGAGTGTGAGAGATCTTCGTGACCCAACTCCAAACCCATCCCTCTTCCCTCTGCCAGAGACAAGTGTGGCAGCGCAGGGCCGGCCCCAGGCACCGCAGTAACCCACATAACACCCTCCTCCTCCTCCTCCTCCTTTTCCTCCTCCTTTTCCTCCTCCTTCCCCCCCTCGCTCCGGGAAGGCTCCGCGAACGCAGCTGCCGCTTCCCGCTCGCCTCACTCGGGAACATCTGCACCCAAGGGCTCAAATCCCAGAGACACCAACCGCAGCAGCTCCTCACAAATCCCCTCTCCAGGAACGCTCACTCGTATTCTACACCTCCTCTCCCCAAATCCAAGCGCTCCCCGAGCCGAGCCCCTCACGCTTCGCCGGGATTCGGGACGGGCTCGCGGCGATGCGGGGTGGGTTTGGTTTGTAGGGCACGGGCACGCAGCGTTGCTATAGGAACAGGCAGCCTCACCGTAAGCTGGGGAGATTATTTTTGGAGCTGTGATGCAATTTAATCTATGGAAAATGGATCGGCAGCCATCGGCCGTAAGCCTCCTCGGGCTCCTTGCTCAGCCCCAGAGAGCGCGAACACAGCGCCTGGAGCGGCATCCCACCGGAGCCACAAAGGCGGGAGCTCCCCTTCCACCCCCGTTTTCCATCCTGAAATCTTCCCTCAGATAAATATTTCCCATTGCCGGCGATTTCTCCGGAGCTGGCGGGAAAGCTGCCGGCTGCAGGCACAACCCTGGAGCTTCCCCGTGCTGGGGACACGCCGGGGCTTCGCACCCCAGTCCATGGGGATCCCGGGGACATGGATCCCACTGGAGGCACTGCCACGCTGAGCTCCCACCCCAAAACCATCCGGGAGACCTGGAGCAATCCCAGGGAGCTGCTGCTCGTGGCTGGGCTGCTTCAGTGCTGACCCTGGATGAGCAGAGCTGGGAAGCCTTTTCAGGGATAAACCAGGAGGAGGCAAAGGGACTGAAGGGTTCAGCTTTAGACCTTTTATTCCAAAATTCCCAAACTGCATCCAGAGCCTGGCTGTGATGTCTCCAGCCCAAAGCACCACAGCTCCTCATCCCCACACCATGGCTGGGGTGGGCAGCTCATCCCTGCTTAACTTCCTCTCCAAGTCCAGCACAGCTCTCCTCATCCTACATCCCTCACCTTCCTCCATCCCTCCTCTTCCTCCATCCCTCACCTTCCTCCATCCCTCACCTTCCTTCTCCTCCCTGTGAGGGGAAAACTCTCCCTTCCCGAATATCCTCATTTTCAGCAACAGTGCTGCATCACCTTGAATTCCTCCCCAATCTTCCCACAAGCCCAAGCCTCTCTCCCATCACTCCCATCGGAGCCTCTGGAGCCTCCCAAAGGCAGGGCTGGCTCTGTGCTGGAAATCAAACCCAGCCTTCTGCTGGAGGGAGCTGGAATGAGCTGAAGAGGGGGTTGGAAGTGCGGGATCGATACTGCAGGAGTGGAGCCCGATCAGAGAGATCCCCGAGTGCTGTCCACAGGGAAAGCTACGGTGGGATAGAAGGAATGCTGATGACTTTAATCCAAACAGCATTCCTGGGTTCCCCCAGAGCCACCAGAGACCACGGCAGTGACAATGGGGCATCTCAGCAGCTGATTCCCTACTGGCASCAGGACCTGCACCACWGCCAGGRGCAGCTGAGCCTGGAAGCATCCGAGTMCCCAGCCCAGGCTGTTCCCAATCCCTGGAACAAGCTGTCTTAAGAGTACCCAGATGGTCACACCACCAGCACAGCATGGATTGTGCCTCCATTCCCAGTTCCCCYTCTTGTGCACTTTCTCCTGCCTTTTCCCACACCTGTCCATGAGTTTTGTATCTAAACACACAAAAAATATCCCACGGATTGGGAAAAGCCTTTTTTGCTCCCACAGACAGAGTGCAGGATGTCCATGAGGACCAGCCAGCAGCAAATCCCGCGGCCAT
Organism: Amblyornis subalaris; assembly: GCA_018881555.1. Taxonomy (NCBI): domain Eukaryota; kingdom Metazoa; phylum Chordata; class Aves; order Passeriformes; family Ptilonorhynchidae; genus Amblyornis; species Amblyornis subalaris. Next base: position 117,793 of record JACAXG010000071.1, read on the forward strand.
CCCAGCCGAAACTCCGAGCTCTTGCTCCTCACGGTAAATCCACAGCAATCGATCCCACCTCCTTCAAGATTCCCTATTTATCCCAACACCGAGCTAGGGTATGATTCAGAATCACCAGCCCTTCCCGYGTGGAACGATCCGGATCTCTGGGATACGCCGCTCAGCCGTCATTCCTCGAGCAGAGCAATTTCCAGCCTGGCTCTGGCAGACACATCTGCTTTCATCACTTTTAATCGCTATGAATATTAAATGGGAGCAGGGATCTATATTTAATAGCCAGGGAGATGGATGGGGGTTTATAGCAGCTGCAGATGCAGGCACAGGCGGAATTTTGGTGGTTGGAAAGAATTACACCGAGAATTAATCATCAAAATAGTAGGGAAAATAATCATTCATAAATCATTCCAAATCCGGGTGATCGCTCAGCAATTACCACCGACCTGGCAGGGCTGGTGCTTCTCCCTGCTAATGCAAARGGAAAGCTGCTCAGGCAAATGGAGGCCTAAAAATAGGGATAATTGGCTGCTCRTGACAAGCTGGGACATTTCCTGAAGTCACATTCACTGGGAGCAGGTGGGGGGTGCAGCCAAAGCAGGAGGATCCCAGCGCGGTGATGGGGCTCCTCAGGGCAAATCCAGAGCTCAAAGGCCACTGCTCCGAGGGAGACATCCCATCAGGATGGTCTGAAATCCGTAAGGAATACGGAGAGAAGTGAAATTTGTAAGTTCTGCAGAAATTGAAGCCTAARGACTCGCATGGAGCCCCTCTGCTCTGGAGCCAGGCTGGGAGACCTGGGGGTGTTCACCTGGAGAGAAGGATCCAGGGAGACCTCAGAGCCCCTTCCAAGTGCCTAAAGGGGCTCCAGGAGAGCTGGAGAGGGACTTGGGAGAAGGCATGGAGGGACAGGACACAGAGAATGGCTTCCCACTGCCAGAGGGCAGGGATAGATGGGATACTGGGAAGGAATTGTTCCCTGGGAGGGTGGGGAGGTCCTGGCACAGGCTGCCCAGAGAAGCTGTGGCTGCTGCTGGATCCCTGGCAGTGTCCAAGGCCAGGTTGGACAGGGCTTGGAGCAGCCTGGGCTAGTGGAAGGTGTCCCTGCCCATGGCAGGGGTGGGACTGGATGAGCTTTAAGGTCCCTCCCAACCCAAACCATCCCATGATTCTATAAAAGTAACCAGGATACAAAAATGGGCTCATAAATTTTTGGAGCCTTTCTTTGGATGGCAGCTGGGACAGCACACCATCCTTCTACCATGTGCAAATAAAGAAGATAAGCAATTTCTTCCCTTTGGGATTGAAAGAATTTTACTAATATGCCTCCCTGGAAGGAACAATGCTCCTGAGAGGAGGCTGCCCAAGGGATTTCTTCCGAATACCCGTGGATCACATTTCCAAGAAAAACCCACTCCAAGCTTCATTTTCAAGATTCAATTGGCAAGCAAACATTTGTCCCATTCCAGCACAGGACCACATAGGAGCCCTAAGCTCAGGAATTTCCTCCAGCACAAGCTCTCCTCACCCTAAGGGTCTTGGAACCARGGAAGGCACAGCAGGGATGGATTCTGATGCTGTCAGCTTCCTTTCCTATAAAATCCATATTAAAACACAGCCTGAATGGAGACTGGACATCCCAGTCCTTTAAGGCATATAAAGACTTCTTGTTTCCAAAAAGAAAAGCACAAGGCATCTCCATTCCCATCCCTGCAGCATTCCCAGCCTGGCTATTGAACGTTTTATTGCTGCAATTACAAAATGATGATGTTCCTGGTCAATAATCCCGAGCAGCAAAGGCTGCACTTTGTCTGGATTGCAGTCACGCACTTCCCAGCACAAATGGGATTTTCCCATCATCCCAACACCTGAACAACCCCAGTAAGTTGAAAGTCAGGCTGCAGATTGAGTTTAAACCACACCAAAAGACAGGGTTTAAATTCCAAGTAAGATGGATATACAGGAAAAATGGTGATGAAATGCAAGAATCAGTGGATTCTCCACACGGAATCAGTGGAGAGATCCCACCCAACAGGCAGCCCTGGGAGCCACTGGTCATGGCTACTTATAAATCCATATAAATTACAATGGAATGCTTTAAAACGAGCTAAAAAAGCAAATGGATTCAGCTGAGGGAGCTGGGAAAGGGGCTCAGCCTGGAGAAAAGGAGGCTCAGGGGGGACCTTCTGGCTCTSCACAACTCCTGACAGGAGGGGGCAGCCAGGGGGGGTCGGGCTCTGCTCCCAGGGAACAGGGACAGGAGGAGAGGGAACAGCCTCAGGCTATGCCAGAGGAGGTTCAGGTTGGATATTGGGAAAATTTCTTCATGGAAAAGGTGGTCAGACCCAGGGCAAGGGTGGATTCCCCATCCCTGSAGGGATTTGACAGCCCTGTGGGTGTGACACTTGGGGCCATGGGTTAATGTGGCCTTGGCAGTGCTGGGGAACAGTTGGACTCGATGCTCTCAGAGGGCTTTTCCAACCTAAAACCAATCTGTGATTCTATAAATACCTATATATATATACATATATATGTGGGCTGAAGCACAGGCAGGCATCAGTTCTGCTTCCACAAGTCTTTCCAGTGGATTTCTTCACAATCTTTCCAAAACTCTCCTCAGGAGGAGCCAGCAGAGCTTTGCCAGGTGCCACTTTGCCGGTTTTTGGAGGAGGTGCAGGGTTGGTGGTTGCTTTTTTGCTCTGCCTTTTGACTACAACACTCTGTTCCCCATTTCCAACAGGGTAAGAAGTTTGGCAGCCCTCAGGAAAAATACGGAGCCATCCCTGAAACCTCCTGAACGGGAATCACAGAGGCTGAGGGGCAGAGCCGGCAGGGAATGCACGYGGAGATCAAACGATCCCAGCTGATGCTTTTGTGGGAACACTGGGGAGTCCCAGCCAGTCCTGCCGGRCACGGCCAAATGTCCCTCCTGTCCCCTGCGGGCACTTCTGAATAGCAACGAGCAAAAGCATGGTGGGGAAGGTGTGATTACAGGGCAAGAACGGCTCATTAGCAGCTAATTGGGGGCTCGGCAGCACAGCTCAGTGCCAGGAAAGAGAATCAAAAAATCTAAAATGATGGCTGGGTAAAAATAGAAAGTTTTTCACTCTCCAGCCTGGAACGGCAGCGACRCGCGAAGCGCTGAGCTCCAGGGGCAGCCCGGGGTGCCGAGCTGGGGCCAGGGACGGCACTGCCTCTGCTCACACCTGCAAAGTGCTGCCCTGCCAGGAATCCCCGCGGGAAAGGCCTGGACTGGCCCYGCTGGCAGGAGGGAAGCACAAAACCTCAGTGCCTGCAGCATCACCTTCAGCTCCTCCCTGCCTTTGCAAGCCCAAAAAGTGCCAAGGGATCCCAGAAACCAGCTGGAGAGAGCAGAGGGATCAGTGGGAGCCCAGCATTTTCCCAAGGGTGACATATTTCAGTGGATCAAAACTTTATGGAGCAAGTAACACCAGGGAAGTTAAAAAACAAACTGTTTATGGCTTTGATTTGATYTAATTTAGTACAGAGCAGTAGCCAGGGAGCTGACAGAGCCATCCTGGTGTGGGGCACRGGGTTTGATCCTCTGACAGTCTCTGTGCTCAGCAAACTCCCTAAGGGATTCATCAATGGAATTCTGGCACCAAAACCTGGGGTTGTTAAAGGTGCAAAGAGGGAACAGGTTCCTTCTCCAGCTGGGACCTCCTCCAAGTAGAAGGAATGGTTTAGGATGAGGGTGGGGAGGCCCTGGCACAGGTTGCCCASAGAAGCTGTGGCTGCCCCTGGATCCCTGGAAAGTGTCCAAGGCCAGGCTGRAYGGGGCTTGGAGCAACCYGGGATAGTGGAAGGTGCCCCTGCCCATGGCAGGGGTGGGACTGGATGAACTTCAAGGTCCTTCCCACCCAACCCRTCCCAGGATTCYGGGAGCTGCCTGCCACGGTGACCTTGCAGGAGGCCCYRTCRCTCCGAAATCCTGCCCAGTCAGGACCCAGATCCAGTTACTGCCTCCACCAGCCCCTCCCAACGCTGCCTGTGAAAGCATTTCTCATCCCTGGATAGGTCCCTATCAGCAGGACAGAGGCACAAACCTCTGTGTCCCTTTCTGAGCCTCCGGAGATCCACACCCAGCTGCACATCTCCCACCTGCCCTCGAGCAAACCACCCCTGCTCTTATTTCTCCATACCCTCCGAATCCACGGCCCACACCTGATCCAAGACCTCCCTGCAGGGAGGGCTCACACCACTTCCAGCTCCAGGACTAGCTCCAAGTGAATATTTAGTCCCACAGACCCAGCTGGCAYCATAAATAATTCAGTCACTTGCTCTTGTCCGAAGCGTGTGAGAAAATGTGCAAAACTTGCTAATGAATTGTTYCTGTTCGTTTGGTCACTAAATCCATCACTATCCAGTGACTACTATGGATCTGCATCACTCCCTCACACTGACCTGGAGCAGCTGCCACAGCCTGGTGGCACCACGAGCCTGGGGACCAGAAGTCCCCATGTCCCTGCAGGGGTGACAGGCAGGAGCTGGCACAGAGTGGGGCTGGGCACGAGCAGCTTCCTTAGCCACAAACAACCCCAGAGAAGGGCAGAAATGCCTGAATTTCAAATATTTTGGAGGAAATTATTTTTTTTCAGAGCAGAAACTCACAGAAGTGAGCCCTGTCACAGCTGTGGGGTCACACCCTGTTCTTCCTCAGAGAACAGCAAACCCTGGCACGGTGCTACCAGGTCTTGGATGTCTCCCTCCTGCATCACTGAACATCCATTTTTAATGATGCTTAAACATTTTCCAGCCCCAGCTCCATCTCCAGTGTCAGGGAGCTCACAGATGGGCCGGCCTCTCCTCCTGACATCCATCAGGGAAAGGAGACTTGGGAGCCAGATGGCCTTGGAGAGGAACATCAGCTCCCACGAGCTCCCACCCTTGAGGATAACGTCATCCTTGGTGTATCCAGGACCACTCCCAGGGGATTCACCACAGTGAATCCGGCTCGTGATTTTTTTGTTTCATGTTTTTTACCAAGAGCTTCTTTTTTTCTGGAAGTCTCCCACCAGCAGGGAACACACATCCTGCCCCAGGCTTCCTCATGCTCACGGAAAGCAGTGGGAGATGTGCAAAGGACACTCCCACATTCCTGTCAGCTCTCTCCCTGCTCACTAACCCTGTTACCAAGAAGGACATGACAAGGGCCCTCACTCCAGGGAGGGGGAGCGGAGGCAGAGGGAGGCAGGGAAGGGACGGGGCTGTGATGGCCCTGGCCCTGTCACACCCACGGCTGTGCAGGAGCACTCGGGAACAGCACTGGGGGCTGGGACAACCAGCACAAAGCAGCGACGGTCTGCCGGGACACGGGCAGCGCATCCCAAAATCCCTGTTGCTGCTGTGCCACCCAGAGCAGCTCGGAGAGGGCACCTGAGCCTCCCTTCTCCCAAATGCAGCAGCTAATGCACTCCTCTCCTCGGGAGCAGGCCCCAAGCTCAGCTCATCCCAGGCTCTGGAGAACCATCCGGGCTGAGCCGCACTGCGGACACGGAGACGGAGACAYGTCCTGATGGGCCCTGAACCCGGCTGGGCTGCCAGGGCTCAGCTTTCCCGGGGAAAGAGGATCCAGGGTGTCAGTTATCCACCGGCCTCCGATTCCCGGAGGTCAGGACGTGCCAAAGGCACAGGAGAGATGTGCAGGACCTGGAATCTCCCAGCCTCCCAGGCTCGGGGGGAGGATGGCAGCAGGTCAGCAGCAGTCCCAAAGAAGAGTCCAGCTTACACSTGCTTTCCCTTTGGATTTCAATCCTGCTCCCTCAGTATCCACAGGCAGGGAAAGCCTCCAAAGCCATTGAGTCCAATCTGTGCCCAATCCCCACCTTGTCACCAGCCCAGAGCACTGAGTGCCACACTGAACGTGACTCCACCACTGCCCTGGGCAKCCCCTTTCAATGCCTGACCACCCTTCCCAGGAAGGAATTTTTCCCAATATCCAACCTGAGCCTTCCCTGGCACAGCCTGAGGCCGTTCCCTCTCCTCCTGTCCCAGTTCCCTGGGAGCAGAGCCTGACCCCCCCCGGCTGCCCCCTCCTGTCAGGAGTTGTGGAGAGCCAGAAGGTCCCCCCTGAGCCTCCTTTTCTCCAGGCTGAGCCCCTTTCCCAGCTCCCTCAGCTGCTCCTGGGGCTCCAGCCCCTTCCCAGCTCCGTTCCCTTCCCTGGACACGCTCCAGCCCCTCCAGGTCTCTCCTGTTGGAGGGTCCCAGAGCTGCCCCAGCACTGGAGGTGCCCCAGCAGTGCCAGCTCAGGKGACRGGCACTGCCCTGGCCCTGCTGCCACCCCAGGGCTGGCACCTGCCTCCTTTACAGCCAGGACAGCCCCCAAACCCCTCTCGGGGTCAGGTTCAGTTCCTGCAGYGAGAGCACATGTAAAATCCAGGTTTGATCCCTGCAGGAAGCACCAGCACAGCAGCACTGGCTGCACAGGCAGATGCTCCAGCAGCAGGACACGGAGCAGGATGGGCTGAGGTCGGGCCGTGCTCTGCTCCCTGCACAGCAGGTCCTGGCAGTGATTTACTGCAAAAAGCTCCACGAAACCAACAATCCATCCCTGGAATCACTCCCCCGTCAGCAGCTCCACTGGGGAGCGGCACGGAGAGGGCCAAGGGCAGTCACTCCATGCAGCACAGTCTCCCCAGGAAGTGCTGTGCTGGCTGTCAGTGCAGCCAGGCCAGGAAAAAAGGGAAAATAAAGAAATAAACCCCCTCCTGCTGCACCCAGGGCCTCTGTCTGCAGAGCCATTTGATGGAGCTGGGAGTTCATCTCCCTCCCAACTCTRTAAGTGCAGTTCTGGTCTCTAATTACACCACCAGGCTGTCAAGATGGCCACTTCCTCCCTAATTACTCTGCTTTGTAATTAAGATACAGCTAATAAACTCACGTTATTAGTGATTGCTGCCGATCAGCTCCGAGGTGCAGAGCAGCTCCTGCCTTGTGCCTGCACCACGAGCACCTGGGAAGCGCATCCATGTCATGGAATCACAGGATGATTTGGGTCGGAAAAGCCCTCCAAGGTCATCGAGTCCAACCATGAACCTCCASCACTGCCAGGCCCACCACTAAATCGTGTCCCTGAACCATTTCCACGAGCACCTGCGCATCCTCGGGATGCATCCTCGGGATGCATCCTCTCCCAGCCGAGCCACATGTGAGCGTGGGCAGGAATCCACCTTCACAACTGCTGAAAATGCAAGGGAACAGGGCAGAGAGGGCATCATTTGGAATGAAAATGAACATTCCCTGCCCTCAGCACACGGTCTGCTGCTTCACTGAGGGCTCCCTGCCGCCAAGGATGGGCTTGGCCGGCTCCGGGCACTGCGACATTCCCTGAGGGCAGAGGGAGCTCCATCGGACACTCACTGTCCCAGCAAGGATCATGGAATACCCTGAGCTGACCCACAAGGATCATCCCAACAATCCCACCTTGTCCAAACGCTCCTGGAGCTCTGGCAGCCTTGGGGCCGGGACCATTCCCTGGGGAGCCTGTTCAGTGCCCAGCACCCTCTGGGGACAGAAGAACCTTTCCCTAAAATCCAGCCCCTGGCACAGYACAGTGCACACAGACACCTCCACATCCACCTCATGGGGGTCAGGGCAGCCTGACCCCTTCCACTTCTGTCCCTGGACACCCCAGCTCACACTGAGCTCCCTGAGCTCACACTGCTTAAAATGAGAGGATTCCRCAACATGAAACATCTCCAAACATCCCCATGGACATTCCTGCATTGCTTTCACCTGGTAAAACCATCCACAGCCAGGCAGGGCCCCACATCAACGCATCCCATGTGATCCATTGGATAGACATGGAGCATCCAGTCTTTATTTTAAAACAGGTGAATCCAACAGCCCTGATTAGAGACTTTAAGTGTTTTTCACAAGCCACAACTGCTAAAGCTGCAACAAAACCCCTCCAGCCCCTCAGCAGCTCCAGCACAAACTCCAGACAGATCTTAACCCAGGAGCAGAACAACCAGGATGGAACCAATGGATTCAGCACCTCCTCATGTCAAAACTCTCAGGAAAGAGCTCCCCACCTCAAGAAATTTCTAAATAATTCTGGAAAAAGGCTGAACCAACAGTTCTGCTCTGGGAGCAGGCTACAGCCTGTCCATCATCAACGCTCCAGCAGCCACACGTGCCTGCTCCTCCTGGAAATTTAATCCAGTTAATTCCTGAGCAGACTTGAACCACTCATTTAAATGCTGCCTAGCTGGGCCATGAAATAAAGACATTCTGAATGTCTGTAGGCAGAGAAATGCTTTTTTCCATCTATTTTATGGCCCAGATCCCCTCCTGTGTGCTGAAGCTCTGGGCCAGATGCAGCCCAGGATCTGACTTTCCTTTGAGGATTATCATCCATGTCATAATCCAATATTAACAACAGATTGCATTTGGGCATGGTAACAAACCCAGGCCCAGCACCAAACACACAGCATGGACCTGGAGAGGGATATTTCTGATGGAAATGCCCTCTGAAAGCAGGAACACAGCTGCTTCTACCAGAAAGAGCTTTCAGATCCTCAAAATGAACTAATGATAAGCTAATTATCTGTTAGCTACCCACAGAGCTTTCTGTGCACAGCAAGTGAGGAGTGTGCATTTCTCTTTCTCTAACAACTTCAGCACCTCAGTCCCTCCTCCTCAATTTGCCCAATGTCCATGGATCCAGCAGCCAAGATCCCACTGGCTCTGAACAAACTGGATCAGCCCTTTAACACACAAACACAGAACAAAACATCTCCTTAAATCCATCCTCACCTTTCTTTGCCACYGTTTAATCAAAAGAGCCCTGGCACAGGTTGTGCAATCCCCATCCCTGGAAGTGTCCAAGGCCAGGTTGGATGGGGCTTGGAGCAACCTGGGATAGTGGAAGCTGTCCCTGCCCGTGGCAAGGGATGGAACTGSATGAGCTTTTAGATCCCTTCCAAGCAAATCATTCTGTGATTCAATAATTGGTTTTATCTTACAAGCACAAAAGGAACTYCTAAAGCCACCCAAAGCCTCCAGGCTGAGCCTTTCTGTTCCCAAGGAATCTCCTGCCGAGCAGAGCCAGGCCCAGCTTTTCCCTGGGCTGCTCATTAAAAGTCATCAGCATTTTAAACATCCCTCAGACAGCTCCTTTGGAGGAGATAAGTGGATTTAAGGACAAAATTTTGGTAGGAAAAAAAAAATCACAGCATGAGGATTTCGAAATGAAAAGCAAAACCTCCTTGGGAAGTATTTTCCCTTCCCAAATACCACATTTCCAACGGGGAATGTGCTTACCAGAGGGACGTGGTTTGCACATCACAGTTTTGACAGTAAATTGGTTCTAAAAGCCAACATTTTCCGAGCTTTGGGGTTCAGTTTGTTGTTAAAACATGAAAAATATTTGCCTGTCATGTCCCAGGGCCAAAGCCTCTGGGTTTGTCAGGTTTGTTCCACGTGTGTCCAATGGATGTTCYCTCACAGGGAAAGCTGTATCCATGTCACTGCAAAGCTTCCCCAAAATACCACCATGAAATGGGGGAAAGATGCTTTTGGAGCAGAAAAAGACCAGGGAAACACCCCAACCTCACCTTGGAAACACCTCCCCAGGTTCTTCCCTGCAGTTTCCCAGCCCACTCCCCGTTTCTCCAGTGCTCAGCGCTCACCTTCTCCCTAATTTTCACACAAGGCTGGTTTCAGCTTTTGATGAGAATAATTCTGGTTTGGGGCATTTTGTTCTCCACTGAAGCCTCGTTATGTAAAGCTCTGTGCAGAACTCCTGGAACACGCATGTCCTTACGTCACCCAGCTGGAAAAACAGCTCGAGAAGGAAACCAAAGGGAAGGGGACAATCTGGAGCTGATCAAAAAGCTYTTTTTTTTTTTTTTGGTCATCTGAAGCCAGCTGTAAATCCTCAATTGCTTGAATTTTGATTTGACCTATTTGCATTCTTCCTTTCCTCGCCCTTTTCTGGGGGAAGGAAATTACATTTGGATAAAATAATTGATTGTGAAGTGATGCTTGAGAGCAGGACGGGACCGCGGCCATGGGGGTGTGCAGGGAGCGGAGGGACACCCACACACCACGGGATCAGGGAAWGGTTTGGGATGGAAGGGACATAAAGATCATCCCATTCCACCCCCTGCTATGGGCAGGGACACCTTCTACTATCCTAGAGTGCTCCAAGCCCCATCCAGCCTGGCCTTGGACACTTCCAGGGATCCAGGGGCAGCCACAGCTTCTCTGGGCAACCTGTGCCAGGGCCTCCCCACCCTCACAGGGAACAATTCCTTCCCAAAATCCCATCTAACCCTGCCCTCTGGCAGTGGGAAGCCATTCCCTGCAATTATCYCAAACTACATCAAAGGAGCAACATTTGGATTTGACCAGCACAAGGCCCAGGAGTGCATCAGCCTTGTCCTCAGTTCCCTGGGCACTGACCCTTGGAACACCGCAGGGATGGAAATGAAACACGGGATGGGATGAGCTGTCAGTGCCCAGGATCAGGGGAGCTGTCACCGCTCTGGGAGGAAAGCAAAGAGCATCCTGCAAATCCTCATTTCTCACCATCAGCCTTTGCTGTGAAACACTAGATTTTGCTTGGCCCATCCACTGATGAATTATGGAATCATGGAATGGTTTGGGTGGGAAGGGACCTTAAAGACCATCCCRTTCCAGGCTCTGCATGGGCAGGGACACCTTCCACGGACCAGGCTGCTCCAAGCCCCRTMCAACCTGGCCTTGGACACTTCCATGAATTGTTGTGCTGCCACGAAGCAACACAAAATTTGAACTGTAAGGCAGGACCCACCCCCAACCCATCCTGCTTCATCCCACCCAGGAAAAAACACACCCAAACAGGGATTTCTGCCCCAAACCAGTGCAGATCTGAGCAGAGCATCCCTTAAAAGACAGTGCTGCTGCACACCCAGCCCTGAGCTCTGCTGGGACCGGCCATGGGCAACACCTGGAATAACACAGGGAGCAGTAACAGATGGGACATTTTAGTGCACACCYTAAATCACCCTCGGTGTTCCTGGAAAACATCTCTGCCTCTCTCCATGTCAGACCAAGGCGTGGGCAGGGAGCAGCACAGGACTGACACTGCAACACCCTCATTCCATCTCAACTCCAAAGGAATTCAGCTTAGAACTAAAAAAAATACACCCTGACACCAACACAGGGGCTGGTTTACCCCTGACAAACAGACCAATGACCCTGCGCGCTTGAAGCGCCCAAAAAGRACAAATTATCAGCAAATTTAACTTTTCTCCTATTACATCTGAGTCAATCAGGATTTCTTTAAACACCTGCTAAAGCAGGAGGAGCCCCACGCTTCCTACATCTGCAGCCAAAGCCAGCAGGGCCGTGGCACGTGATGCCCGCAGGGCAGATCCCCCACGTGCTGCCACGCCGAGAATTCCTAATATTCCTCTGCCTCCCAGCGCTCCGGCGTGGGGTGGAACACCCCCTCCCCACCCCGGCAAGACACCCCCGGCGGAGCAGCCCCTCCATCGCTCCCCAGCACACCGAGGGAAGCCCCGGGGATCCCTCCGGGAACGCCGGGAAGGCCACTAACCCTTGTGGAATTTATTCAGACAGCCGGCGTTGCAGAAGGAACGGAGGGATCCTGCCTCCCAGCAGCCCCTACCCTTCATCCCCACCGCGGGATCGCTCTCGCCGAGGCTACCTCCTACATGGCTGGGAGCTTTAGCGTGGAAAAAAAAACCGCGGGAATGAAGAGAGGAAGGCAAAGGGAAACGTCCTTATTCAGCAGCGGTCCCACATTTCCCATCATCCATTCCCGGCACATGCTGGCAGCAGGGCACTACGGCTCCACCATCAAACCAGCCTCGTACCAGCATGCACCACGGAGCAGCCCTTAACTCCATCCCTGCCGGAAAAACCGCCTCATCCTGCAAAAAAAAAAAAAAACGGGAAGGGAACGGCACCAGCAGCCCCAGCCAGGGGAGGTGCCGCTGGGGCCGGATCCGGAGCGGTGCTGTGGGATATACGGCCCAAAAACCAAAGGGATGCTGGTTTTTTGGGATGGGGGGGTGGTATTTGGAAGCTTGTCCCTTTAAATGCTGCTGGAGGTTATTTTTAGGACATTTGCTTAAAATAAAGATCAGAATTCCTTTCTTTTTTATCAGAAACTCCGTTATCCGTTTTACTCGCTCGGCCACATTTCACATCCCAACGGCTCCGGAACAAATCCCGGAGGCTCCTCCAGCACTGGCCYTCCTGAGGTTCATTTTCTCACCCCTCCATCCCAAAACCGTTGGATTTTCCCAGCCTTATCTCRAGGGAATGAGTAATTCCGGAGGAAAAATGCGGCATAAATCCCAATCCACTGCGAGCCCAGCAGCTGCRGGCGGGAGCTGCCGTGTGTGTGCAGCGGGATCCAGGGCACGGAGAGGGAACTGGGAATCCCTGGGACCACTGCCTCGGACCCACAGGGATCAATAGTTTGCATTTGATCCCGCTCCAGCTGGGTTACAAGGATTTTATAGCAAGAAGGAAAGGRTTGTATTCCAGCTTTTAAGTTGGAACCATGCTGTGTGGACGCATTTGAATACAGAAGCAGGGACTGTGCAAGAATTCCAGGTGGAAAAAGGACAAATTTGGGAAAATCACATTATTACCACACTGTGCATTCAGTGTAGGGAATCTCATGCTGGCAGTGCACTTACACACAAAGATTTTATTAAATTATTTGCATATATACTGATGGTTTGGGTAAGAACCAGCAGTTTTTAAGGGGAAAGGGGGAAGTTTTTAAGGTCACAAGAAAGGGGATTTTAATTGGAGAAGAGGGGGGGTCTTGATGGGATTTAGCTGAAAACAAGCATTTCCAGTTCTGATATCAGATCCAAGGATCAGCTGGAGGCAGGATCTGGGTTTGGACACTGATTCCAGAGCCAATACACACAGAGGGCTATACATACACAGACATGCACACACATTTATATTCCACATCATAACCTCATCCCCAAATCCTGTGGGTGCCTATGATCAGCAGGGAAGTGATTTCCCTGAAAATCACAGAATCATTAAGGTTGGAAAATCCCTCYGAGAGCATCGAGTCCAACCATTCCCCAGCACTGCCAAGGCCACCACTGATCCATSTCCCCAAGTGCCACATCCACAGGGCTGTTAAACCCCTCCAGGGATGGGGACTCCAGCACTGCCCTGGGCAGCTGTGCCAGGGCTGGACAGCCCTTTCCAGGAAGGAATTTTCCCAATATCTTCTGGCACAATTTGAGGCCGTTTGCTCTCCTCCTGTCCCTTGTTCCCTGGGAGCAGAGCCTGACCCCCCTGGCTGCCCCCTCCTGTCAGGAGTTGTGCAGAGCCAGAAGGTCCCCCCTGAGCCTCCTTTTCTCCAGGCTGAGCCCCTTTCCCAGCTCCGTTCCCTTCCCTGGACACGCTCCAGCCCCTCCAGGTCTCTCTTGTTGGGGGGTCCCAGAGCTGCCCCCATCACTCAGGGTGCCCCAGCAGTGCCAGCTCAGGGGACGGGCACTGCCCTGGTCAGTGATCCTCCAGTTTACTCCAGGAAAATACACTGGATCACTGTCTTAAATYCCTYGGGAAAAGATCCTCCACCAACACASTGTTTGCTTTGCTCTTCTTAACTTCTTCACTGCAGTGGTGGCTGAGCACAATTCAGCTCCACTCCTGCTGCAGAACTCGAGGCAGGATCACGGAAAGCAGCACTAAGATCCTCTCCACCAGGATAACATTCCCAAACTGTCACAGCTCTGCATCTTTTCTGCCAGCTGCCCCCAACCTCCTCCTGCCAATATTTAAGTCACACCCCCAGTTACTCATCCAAACACTTGGAAATCAGTCCTGAAGTTCCCTGTCRAACAACAGATTGCAGGTTTATCCCTGGATTTAGCTCGTTCTGCTCCAAACCAAGAGTTACCTGGGTCCCAGGATCAGCAAAAGGTGCCTGGGAAAGGCTCCCTGCCCTATGTCAGGATGAGCTTTCTCCTTGCTTGCTTTCCATGGGAAGCACTGGAATTGTGATGTTACTTCTTGCCGAGCAGCTGAAACTCAGGAGGTGACTCAGGTGGGAACAGGATGGGGGGTGTGGGACACCCAGGGCTGGATGAGGGGCCAGGGAARGGTTGGGATAAACACAACGAACGAGGGGAATCAGGAGACAATCCATCTCCCCACGGCACACCCAGCATTCCACRGACATGCTCCCAGACCATGGATCTACCAGCAATACCAGACCATTCACCTTCCAGAAAAATATATCAAATTTAAAAAAAAAAAACAAAAAAAAAAAAACACATTTAAAAATGCAATTTCTACTTTCCAAATATTTTGCCTGGAAGAAAACAAGGTGGGTAGGTCGGAGGATGGCTGCAGTTTGGGTTTAGTCTGACTTCTTTTCCAAGTTTGATGGAATTCCAAGACAAACTGGAGAACTTCAAGAATTCCATTTCCCATTCCTGAGSATCCCCAACAACACTCCCCAGCTGCACACTTCAGCCTGACACCTCCTTTCTCATCATCATTATCCAGCTAATCTCGAAAGCATCCATAATCCCTAATTTTCTAGTATCTTCACAGCTCTGCCACATCCACCTCCCCAACCCAGCTGATAAAAACATCAGGTGACTGTCAAAAAGCTCTGCCAGGATTAGTGGGACCAAACCAGCTCAAACTCCAGCTCATCCGTTAAAATCGATCCCAAACGCTTTATCTGGAGCGGTTCAAATAACTTCTCCCTGCTTCAGAGGCTCCATGGAATGGGTTGGGTGGGAAGGGACCTTAAATCCCATCTCGTTCCAGCCCTTGCTCCAAGCCCCATCCAGCSKGAGCAGGGTGGGAGGAAGGGCTGCCCCACACAAGGACCCTCTGTGAGCTCTGGAGACTCTGGGAACACTCATCGCTTTATCAATTCATAATTAATTCCAGTGTCTGCTCCAGGGGTTCTCCCGAAAACTTCCAAGCCCACGGCACACCCCGAAGTGCCCGGCCCCGCACGCCGCGCCCGSAACACCCCACAACGGGGGGGCTCCCGGCCTCAGCCCCGCTCCTGCCCRCTCCCAGGCCGGATTTAGGGAATTACATACTGCGTTTCCCACAGCACCTCTTCCTCATCCAGCGCTCCGGAGGGGACGCAGGGACAGGGGATGGGGGATCAGCTCCGGGCGGCTCCGAGCCCAGGCCAGCCTTCCCCCGGGACGCTCTCCGCAGGCTCCATATCCTCATTTCTTCCCTTTCCCTCTCCGCAGCTCTCATTCCCTGTGCTCCGAGCTGGGAGTGCCTCCTCCTCCTTCTCTTCCTCCTCCTCYTCCTCCTCCTCCTCCTMCCTCTCCTCCTCTCCCGCACCAGCACACGGGAAATGGGCTCGGAGAAAGCAGAAACTTGGGAAATTTCACCTTCTGCAAGTTTCCAGCGGAAAAGCACAAAAGCAGCCCCTTTTTGGGGTTTCTTCTGGAGCACATCAGGGCAGAGCTGCACGTCAAGGGTGACACACACACATTCCTCGCCCAATTTCAAGTCCTTGCTTCAAATCTGACGATGATAAAACCACCCGAAATAACTCTGGGGACTTGTGCCTGCATTGAAATACCCTGTCATATACTAAATAKAAGATATTGATTGTAATAACTATAATAATTTACTGTATAAGCTAATGCTGCCTTGAAATACTCTTTCCAGAAATGCCCAAATATTCCAAACACAAAAAATAAAATAAAAATAAAAATAAAACAGCTATGCTGGTTGCAGGTGTTCCTGCTTTGGGATTCGTGTGTTTTGTGGGCAGAGAGTTATTCCCAACTCTCAAATTACCTCCCTGCTCCAACTGCAGGGATTGTCTCTGCCCCCTGCAGACACGAGGGAGAAGTGGCCACTTCCCTCCGAAAAACCTTCAGTGTATTGGAAAACACCTGACACATCTTCACCCTCTGCTCCTTTTGGGAATAAAATTTGATTCATTTCCAGGGATGGGGCAGCCACAGCTTCTCTGGGCAAAGCGTGCCAGGGCCTCACTCTCCTCCAATCCTTCCTGGTCCTCTCCTCCCTCCCAGGAAAAGCCAATCTCCCTGTGCCTACACTGCCTGGAAACTCTAAGGACTTTCAAAAGGAAACACATTCAGGACTTTAAACCTTCTCCAGACAGGGAGATAAGACTGGATCGTCTCTCCTGCTCTGTGTGAATCAAAGAAAGAATTATTTACACAGTAAAAAGTAAAGAAAAAAAAAGAAAAGTAAAGGAAAAAGTAAAGAAAAAAAGGATTTTCTTTCCTGATTGAGAGGAACTCCAGCCTCTGGATATCACCAGGAAACACCACGTGCAGGTCTGGAGCAGTTCAAGCCCCTCCTCACCATCTCCAGGCTGCCAATCTCACCCCGGGAATGCCCAGAATCCAAACCGGTCCAAGGTCAGCCACAAAGGTTGTCTCCAGGGAAATAGCTCCCTGAAGGCCCTTCAGCAGCTCTGCCCAACAATTGGCTTTTTCTTTACAGTTTGCTCCCAACTCCATTTATTTGTATTCCTCTCAAAAATGCTGCCAGAGTGGGAGAAACCCCCACGGGCCSCACCTTGGTGACACTGAATCCCACTGTGGGTTCGTGTGCTATGGAAATCTTGGATCCCTCAATTACACAATCCACCSTCGAGATGGCAATCAATGGAACAACCAAAATATCCTTGTTTTAGGGTAAACAGGCAGTTGGAAGAGCTCAAGGGTGGCTTTTTCCTTACACTCCAACAGTTCTGCTCACGACTGCTGCAGGAAGTTGGTTCATCCAGGAGCTCCTCCACCCTGCAGCCAGGGGCTGGAGAGCAGAGGCAGAACCTGGAGGGAATTGGACTTTTTTTCCTTCCTTCCCTTGTTTAAAGGCAGACATTCACCCTCCAGCACATTTTCCCTGCCCTGCTTACTAACAAGATGCCAAGCAGGGAAACGGAGCAGGAAAATGCTCCTSTGGGTCAAGGCTCCCCAGGGCAGACAGGGAAGGGAGAGGCCACTGGAGCTGAATTCCCATGACAGAGCTACAGAAGGAGGAGAGAGGTGGCTTAGCTGGGAATTCCAGAGCCAGTCACACAGAGAGAAGCAGAGATCCAGCAGCTCTCCACGGAGTCCATCATTCCCTGCATCCTGCAGGAATTACATTCAGGCAGGAGACCTCTTCCAATGCTCCCCACGCAGCATCCAGGTAACKTGGGAGTCCTGGGATGGCAGCACAGCTCCACCTCGCTCTCCACGGGAATGAGCTGTACTCCTCCAGCAGGGAATCCTGCCAGGAACAAGCACAGCCTGCCCCATTTCTGGGAAGAGGGAACAGTGCTGCTGGCTGCAGGTCACAGCTCCGAACCTCGGCAGCACTGGGACCACCAACCTCCTCAGAACCACARAATCCCAGGATCACTGGGGCTGGAAAAGCCCTCCAAGGCCATCAAATCCAACCTGTGCCTGATCCCCACCTTGTCCTCAGCCCAGAGCACTGAGTGCCACTTCCAGTCCTTCCTGGAACACCTCCAGGGGTGGGMACTCCAACACCTCCCTGGGCAGCCCYTKCCAATGTTTAACAACCCTTTCCATGAAGGAATTTTCCCAATATCCAACCCGAACCTCCTCTCCATAAACCAACCCCCATGGCTGGAAARCCTCCTCGTGCAGCACCCAAGAGCCTGTTTAAAAAGGATTAACAGCTTTTCTACCCTCTCCATCCTCTCCCAAGTCAGCRTCAGCATCCAAGGGCTCTGCACAGCCCTTCCTCCCTCCATCCTGTCAGGAGCTGAGGGACCATCCAGCGTGCCACTGTCACCACTGTGCTCCTAAATCTAACACCCACCACTCCCCTCAGTGAGGCAGTGTCAGCAGTTTGAGCTCCTGCCAGTACATTTAGGGTAGAATCCCAAATTGAGTGTTTATCATCCTGTCATGCTTCCAGCCCTCCCTGTTTTCCCTTCCCTTCCCTTGCCCAGCTTTAGCTGTAAATGAGTATTTGAGGTCCTCGTGAATGAGTTACTGCCAGAGGGAGAGCTGCTCCCTGAGGAGATCTTTTTCCAACCGGTAACACCCCTTAAAGCTGAATTTTCAGCTAAAGGTACAAATCTAGTAACTGAGGTCAAAACTCCCTGGTTATCCATCTCCAGGAACAGCATCCCTGCCAACAGGGTGTTATTACAGTGCCACGAGAGGTCATTTTACATGGAAAAAGGCAGGGATCCATCCTTGGAGAAGTGTCTCTGCACTCCATGCTAGGTTTGTGTCTCCCCTCCAGCACGGCCTCCTGGGGAAAGCTGGGCCTGGATCCTGGCTCAGACTGCTTCACTCATCCCAGAACAGGGCTCCTGCAGGAGAGGCTGGTGAGCCACTGGGAAGGTGCTCCCAGGATCCCCAGGTGGGTCAGGCAGAGCTCCCTTACCTGGAGAGGGCAGCAGGGATCCACAGGGATTTCAGGTTCCCACCCCCTTTCACTACAACATCCCCTTCAGGGAGGAATGGTTGCATTCCATGGTCTTAGAGGGCTTTTCCAAYGTAAATGACCTGTGATTCTCCTGGAGGCAGCTCCCAGTATCCACCTCCTGCCCYGTGCTTCACATCGGGGTCCCTGCACCCTCCTGGGGACACAGCTCCCCCCTGGCCTTCCCAGCATCCAGCTGGGCCGGGATTTTCCTGCTGTTGGCTGTTTTCCTGCTGTTTCCTGCTGTTGGCTGTCTGTGGTCAGAGACCAATGGAGCAGGCTACAAGTTATTGTGCAAGAGAGATTTTCCTCCAATAAAATAAAAAGCTGAGCAGAGTAAAAGTGGCATTATATCCTCTGCAAATTCATCTTCACTCCCCAGAGTGACAATTTTAACTGAAAGGCTCCTAAAACTCCGCAAGAATTATAGATTTCCCAGGTGGATGCAGGGAAATGCCCCCAAGGGGGCTCTGCTGGCAGCAGATTCCAGCTCCGGGAGGAGCCGAGGCGCTGCAGGAGCACAGGCACCACAAGATGCCAGCACAGCCCAGCGGGATGAGCCACTTCCAGCCTGGATCGCTGATGCAGGGGGATTTTGGGGGTCCCCACATGCTGAGGGCTCTGCCTGGGGCTGGGAAGGAGCTGGAATGCTGGGAGAGGAGGAGCAGCTCCTCCCCAGCAGCCCCACGGGAAGAGCCGGCTCTGCTGCCCCACCGGAGTGTCCGAGCAGGGTCTGGCTGGCAAATCCCTCTTTTCCAAGCCATCCTTTTCAAGGCCAGTTGCAAACCCAAGCACAGGCAGCAGAAAAGCTCGGTGCCTTCAAGGCCGGGCTCTCCACAGGGACAGGGATTACGCAAGAGCTGGGAAACCTCCCGGCAAACCGAGCTCCGCAGGGAGCCAGGGATCCATGGAAGCAGCGTGCCAGGAGAGGGCAACCTGCTCCTGCTGCATGGCCRGGATGGCAGCAGGGARTAAACAACCACGCCTGGAAAGTGCCCATCGGGAAAGGCCCTGGGGGTGCAGGGGCCAGCGGCTGGACACGAGCYCAGGGGTGCCCAGGGGGGCAAGAGGCCGAGGGCACCTGGGCTGTGCCAGCCCTGGGGTGGCAGCAGGGCCAGGGCAGTGCCCATCCCCTGAGCTGGTACTGCTGGGGCACCTCCAGTGCTGGGGCAGCTCCGGGACCCTCCAACAGGAGAGACCTGGAGGGGCTGGAGCGTGTCCAGGGAAGGGAACGGAGCTGGGAAGGGGCTGGAGCCCCAGGAGCGGCTGAGGGAGCTGGGAAAGGGGCTCAGCCTGGAGMAAAGGAGGCTCAGGGGGGACCTGCTGGCTCTGCACAACTCCTGACAGGAGGGGACAGCCGGGGGGGGTCAGGCTCTGCTCCCAGGGAACAGGGATGGGATGAGAGGGAACGGCCTCAAGCYGTGCCAGCAGAATTTTAGGTTGGATATCAGGAAAATCTCTTCCTGGAAAGGGCTGTCCAGCCCTGGCACAGCTGCCCTGGAGGGATTTAACAGCCCTGTGGATGTGGCACTTGGGGACGYGGGTCAGTGGTGGCCTTGGCAGTGCTGGGAATGGTTGGACTYGATGCTCTCAGGGGGTTTTTCCAACCTAAACAATTCTGTGATTCTGTGCCTGCAGCACACTCAGATATCCCAGGTACCTTGGCCAGAGGGATGTCAGAAATCCCGTGGGGATGGAAGCCACCCATGGCTCTGCAGGTGCTCTGTTCCTCTCCAGCCGTGAGTCCCAGCAATTCCCTGATCCCTGACAAATGAACCCATTGCATCCAACCCAAACTCCTTTATGTGCAGGGAGAACCACCGAGGGACTCCCTGTGCCCTGTGAGGGTTGCACAGGGCTGTCGGATCCCACCACCAGCCCAAATCCCATTTTCCCTTCTGTGGACGGGAGCAGGAGCTGTTGGGCTTCATCAGGCACAAACACCACAAGGTTTCCTGCCAGTGCCTCATCCCTTAGTGTCCCACAGCTCTGCCGCCTCCCCCTCTGCCCCAGGCCAACCCTCCAGAGATGCCTCCACACCCGATGAAGGGATCAGCTTTCATCCAGTGACTCATTTCTAATTAGTTTTCAGAGTTCCAACTTGATTTGCCACCCTTTTTCCGTGCCAGGTAAAGAAAAAAGCCCGTGGGAATCTTACGTGACTGACAATAACACTGAAACACACTGAACTGATTCCACGAGCTGGGAATCTCCCCCTGGGTGCTCCCAGTTGGATGACAATCCCGGTTGTGTTGCTAAACATGGCATTAAAAACTACTCAGAGGTGAAACTTGCCTTCAAAATTTAAGTTTCCAGCACTGAGTGAGAGTTCAGGGCACAAGAGGCAGGGCGAGCAAGGACCCGGCTGCGGGGCTTTGTGCCCTTCCTGCAGCCTCATCCCCACGAGGAAAACATCCCATCTCCCCATCCTGGGAATGCCCTGTGCTGGAATTGTGGCAGCAGAACAGAATCATAGAATCACAGAATGGTTTGGCTTGGGAGGGAACTTAAAGCTCCTCCAGTTCCATCCCCTGCCATGGGCAGGGACACCTTCCACTAGCCCATGTTGCTCCAAGCTCCGTCCAACCTGGCCTAGGACACTTCCAGGGATGGGGCAACCACAGCTTCTCTGGGCAACCTGTGCCAGGGCCTCCCCACCCCCACAGGGTGGAGATATCCCATCCAAACCCATCCCTTCCCAATATCCCATCTAACCCTCTGGCAGTGGGAAGCCATTTCCCCTTGTCCTGCCCCTCCATCCCTTGTCCAAACTCCCTCTCCATCCTTCTTGTAGGCTCCCTTCAGGTACTCTCATCCTTGGGTTCTCCCAGTGGACAAAGTTTTGCTTTATCTGTGTGTCCAATTCCTTTTCATGGGATGTTTTTTCCAGAAACCTGGGAATCTTCRTTTGGGAATAAGGTTGCATGCTCCCATTTTAGACAGCACTGGAAGAGTTTGAAAGTTTGGGTATTATTTTTAGCACAAATATTTTTGAAAGTCTTCCAGAACTAAACCTGGTGTGTCACTGGTACTTAGGGAAACCACTTTTTCTTGCCTGTCGTGAAAAATAACAACTTTGTAGTATATAAAAGTGTTTTCTTGCTCAAACAGCAAAGCCTTGTCACCAAGGGTGAGTCTCTCCTGGTTCCCTGCCAGGAGAGCACCGTGTATTCCCCAGGATCTTCAAAATCCCCCTTCCTGCGTGGGTGCAGAAGTGGGAAGGATGATCCCTGTTATTATTTCTCTGCTGCACTTGCTCATATKAAGTGGGGTTGTCATTTTGGGAACTTTTAACTGGAGTTGGGATGAACAGATGGTCCCTCATTGCTGGGCACTGGGAATTGGAATGCTCTGCCTGCTCRGGATAAAGGCGTCYCTGCCCACGGCAGGGRGTGCAGTGAGAGGAGCTTTAAGATCCCTTCCACCCAAACCATTCCATGATTCCAYGCTTCCATGACCCTACAAAGGCTGTTCCAACCCCTGGCCATGTCACAAAGTGCCACTTGCAATTCCCCAAGGGAAATAATTAACCCTGAGCTAAGGTGAGATGTGGGCACAGCTGCCCAGGAGTCACAGGTTTGGGCTTTGCAGCCTTGCCAAGTGACCTTGRTAAATTCTTTTGTCAAAAAGATGCGTGGAAGAGAGGAGATCATGTGGAAGCAACAAAAGAAAAAGCCACCAAGAATTAGAGAAAGCAAACACTGATTTACAAGCAGCTGGAAAACAGGGAATGATGGAAATCCCCTTCCTCAGGCCATGCACTCACACACAGTGTTTGTCCAGAGCCCAGGGTGAAAGGGCCAAAAATAATGAAATGAGGAAAAAAAATCCAGATTTAAAGAAACACAGGAGATGGGCATGGAAGAAACACAAGTGAGCTGAGCCCTATGTCTACAAGAGGATACTTCAGCCTTTGGATTCTCCCCAGTCTCCCAGCTCCYACAGCCCCCACGCAGGACTGAGCAAGGATCCAGAAGGATTTCTCCTCCCTGTGCACCTGCACCAAACTCCTTCTGCACCAGCTCAGCCAAAAAAGAGCCTTTTCCTCCACCACAGCTCTCCCAGGTCACCCTGGTGAGGAAAGAAGGGGCCTGGTGTGCCAGCAGAGAATCATGGAATCACTGAAGTTGGAAAAGCCCTCCGAGAGCATGGAGTCCCTCCATTCCCYAGCACTGCCAAGGCCACCCATGTCCCCAAGTGCCACATCCCCAGGGCTGTCAAATCCCTCCAGGGATGGGGACTCCACCACCTCCCTGGGCAATCTGTGCCAGTACCTGACCACGARGGAATTTTCCCTAACATCCAAACCAAGCCTCCCCCGGAATCCTCGTGCTGCACATCCCACCCCCTCCTCCAGCAGGAGCGTTTTCCCAAGCTCCGGCGTGGGCACGGAGCCTCCTTCCCACCCCTGCTCCGCTCCTGCTGCGCCAGCCCTTCCAGAGCCTCGCCCCCAMCACTCCTCTGCTCTGTCACGTTCCAGTATTTATTTCCAGGGAATTATTACTGGAGCCTCATCTGGAACACCGAGTACACAGGAGCCCAAAAAGCTCCACGGAGAAACTGCCACGGGGCCTGGCTTGCCACACACACCTGAATGCCAGCCCTGCTGAGGGATTTGAGGAGCACTAAAACATTCCAAGAGGCTGCCAAGAGGGTGAAAGGACAGGGAGACTGCTCGGAGAGAGGAGCATAGGATTCCCTAGAGAGTGGGGATGTGCCTGTGCTGCTGGGCAGGTGGAGGAGCTGCACTGGAGGGCACCAGGAGCTGTGACATCAATTCCCATCCCACTTCGGAATCGGATTCATGGAATGGTTTGGGTTGGAAGGACCTTAAAGCTCATCCAGTCCCACCCCTGCCATGGACAGGGACACCTTCCACTAGCCCAGGCTGCTCCAAGCCCCATCCAACCTGGCCTGGAACACTTCCAGGGATCCAGGGGCAGCCACAGCTTCTCTGGGCAGCCTGTGCCAGGGCATTCCCACCCWCCCAGGGAACAATTCCTTCCCAATATCCCATCTAACCCTGCCCTCTGGCAGTGGGAARCCATTCCCCCTCATCCTGTCATAGAATCATGGAATGGTTTGGGTTGRAAAGGACTTTAAAGCTTGTCTTGTTCCAGCTGCCACAGGCAGGGACACCTTCCACAGGATTATGGACACCATTCCAGCGACAAGGAGCAGCCGCGGCTCCTTCGCTCGCTCCGGAGGATGAGGCAGGAGCAGCGGGAATGGCCTAAATACTGCTGGCTGCTCTGAGCTCCTGCTGGAATGTTTAATTCGTGGTGTTATGTAAGTACTGTTTTCTGGGTTCCTTCGCCAGGAACGATTATCACGGATTACATCTGCAAAACAACAACAGGGAACATCGTGTGGTACCTGGGAATCACGGGAAGAGCAGCACCACAGCGAGGAGGGAAGYGCGGCTCGGGGGTTACTCCATCCCCACGTGCAAGTGGAGTGGAAAACAGCAGCAAGGGAATCAAAAACAGATTAGAAAAAGAAACAAGGCGGGGGAGGGAGGGGAGGGAAGTGGCTCCCGGCTTGTGAAACAGAAAAATCTAAAGATTCCTCCCATCCTCCTCGTGTTTGCACCAGCAGGCAGCAGCCAGCAGAAGGGAGCAGGTGGAGGCTGTGTAGATAAGAGAACCCCACACTGGTTTGGGTGGGAAGGGATCTTAAAGCTCATCCCATTCCACCCCCTGCCAYGGGCAGGGACACCTTCTACTAGCCCAGGTGCTCCAAGCCCCATCCAGCCTGGCCTTRGACGCTTCCAGGGATGAGGCAGCCACAGCWTCTCTGGCCAACCTGTGCCAGGGYCTCMCCACCCTCACAGCGAACAATTCCTTCCCAGTATCCCATCTAATCTGTCACTCCAGGCCCTTGTCCAAAGTCCATCTCCCTGGCACGGGTTCCCATGGATCCAGCGTGTTCAGATCCCCCTGCAGAGCCTTCCTGCCCTCCAGCATCCCTTTGGCCACGGCAGAAAGAGCTGAACAGCTCGCTGGTGGTGGCTGAGATGGAGCAACCCATCCCGATCCAACGGGAAACTGGAGAGCCAGAGCATCCTGCCAACTGCAGGAGGGAACACAAGMGAGTGCAGAAGGCACTGAGAGGAGACAGGAATCATTAGGAGTGGGAAATCCCAGCAAACGACTCCATCAGCAGCACTGTCAATTCCATTTCCCACGGCAGCAGCTCCTGGCACAGTTAACAGCAGCTGGCTATCCTGGGAAAACCAAGACTCCAAGGATAAAAAGACAATTAGAAGAGCAAGGTGACAGAGCGCTGGCAGCCGGAGCCTCCAGGCACGAGCCCTCCAGCACAGCTCCCAGTGATGGAGAAACCCACAGGGAGGAGGGGAAAAGGGAATGCTGTTGTGGAAAGAGCTGGGAATAGCAGGACTGTTACAGCCAGCCGTGAGCTGGGACAACAATGACAGGGATTGTCCCGTCCTGCCACAACCCAGCAGAGCCACAAGCCAAGGCCACCTGGCCAGGAGCTTCTGCAAAGCCACGGGGGAGCAACAAGGGGATAATTCATGGAGTGGGACASGGAAGGTGCCAGATGCTTTGCAGTGTCACAGGCCCAAGTCAAAATGGCTTTTGCAAACAAACCCCTGCCTTGGAGAAAGGACAAAAAACAGCCAAAATGAATGGAGCAACAAAAGTGACATTATCAGTGGAGYGATTAAAGGGAAAGCTGAGGAATAATTAATTATGGCTATTTTTTTAATACCATAAAGGCTGGATCTGGGATGCTGAAGGAGAACTCCTTGCTGGCTTGAGCTGCCCCTTGGCTCTCACTCAGCCAACTGCACCCCAATCCTGTGGTGGGATCCCTACAGCTCCAGGGTCCCTCTCCAGAGCTGGAATTCCCCTTTCCACTCTGCTGTAACAGGAACTCACCCCAGGACCAGAGCAGAAGTGTCACCAGCACAACCAACCCTCCTCCTCCTTCCCCCTGCACTGCTCCACAGACAAGCCCCCAAACCCTGCTTGGATCACTCCGTTTGCCAAGAAAAAAGCAATGGATTAAGGCAGGAAGAATAACCAGGCAACCTAAGTAGTCAATCTCCGTTATCCCAAATCCCAGACTGACACCACAGCGTGTTGGTTTCAAAGTGAATCCTCCCTGGAATGGCTGCACAAGGTCAGCCCAAATGCCCAGGAAATMCCATCTCTTCCCCAGCAAGCAAAGTGCAACCAGTCTTCTGGAAACAGGATACTGGGACAGGGCACAGGCAGTGGTTCCTCTGGGCATCGATCCTTCACTTTCGGGGCTGTGCTGCCCAAGGAGCTCCCAGGTCACATTCCATACACAGACAGTTACAGTTTGTATCCCAAGGGATGAAGCTGTGCCCMAATCTGTTGAGTCTCTCTGGATTTTCTGGCTCCCGGCAGCGAGTGCCACCATTTAATTGGGTGTTGTACAAAATATTAATTATTCCTGCTCCATTTAAACCTATGACCTGATAATTTCCTCCTTCTTCAAATAAGCACTTGTCCCCAACTTTTCCTAGACTCAGGCACTCACGGAATCGTTTTGAGGTTGGAAAAGAACTTTAAGATCATCAAGTCCAACCATTCCTCAGCACCGCCAAGGCCACCACTGACCATGTCCCCAAGTGTCACATCCACAGGGCTGTTAAATCCTTCCAGGGATGGGACTCCAGCACTGCCCTGGGCAGCTGTGCCAGTACCTAAACACCCTTCTAGTGAAGGATTTTTCCCCAATATCCAACCTGACCCTCCCCTGGCACAGCCTGAGGCCGTTCGCTCTCCTCCTGTCCCTGTTCCCTGGGAGCAGAGCCCGACCCCCCTGGCTGCCCCCTCCTGTCAGGAGTTGTGCAGAGCCAGAAGGTCCCCCCTGAGCCTCCTTTTCTCCAGGCTGAGCCCCTTTCCCAGCTCCCTCAGCCKCTCCTGGGGGTCCAGCACACTTCCTGCACCCTTGACCATCATCCATGTGGCACCTTCAGCTGTCCTTCTCCCAGATGAAAAATTTACTTTCCATCATCCTCCTTCCCTTTTTGGAGGAGGTTTTATTTCTCTGTTATTCTTGTGCCTCTTGGGTTTTCCTTTTAAGTTCTGCTGAAAGCCCTGTGAGTCATTGTGGGGAGAGACAGAGCATCTCCAGGGAGAAGGTCACAGCAGCACAGGGAGAAAACCTGCATTCCCTCTTTTCCACTTTTCTTATCAATTTTTCTGCTGCACTGACTTCAGCCACAGCAAAAGGAACCAGATGCCTCTGAGGGTGGTTTGTAGGTGAGTTGTTCTTGGCAGAGATACCAGCACTGACCTCTCTGCTGAACTCCTGGATTTCAGCACTGTGTACACCAAAATCACCTCCTGTCAGCCTGGAATGTGCTCCGGATCAGGTGAGCACTGGAATCACAACACTGCTTTCACCCTCTCTCCTCCAGGAACCCCTGAGCAGGGAGTCCAAAGCAGTCACCAACTCCCTCTCCAAGCAGCTCAAGTCCATTTTGGGGGAATTCTCCTAGTGTTTAAAATACCAGGGACAGATTKCCACCCTTCCTTGCACACTCTTCCAAAGACCCCCTTGTCACAGAGCCAAGAGAACCACCCTCATATTTTCAGCATTCCTGTATGTCATGATACTGCTGTAAAAAGACAGGATAATTTTGTATCTATTTTTATATTTGTTGAAAGAAACACAACCACAGTCACCAAATACAGAGGGTGAATAGAGAAATCTGATTTTCAGGACAGGTAACAGCACAGGGCCATCTCCAGCAAGGATGRAAGAGGGTGATGGAGAGGGATGAGGGCAAATCGAGTTTATCACAACTCTACCAACACTTTGCAATCCCAACTAGAAACAGGAATGCCAGGTTTGGCTGGGCAGCCTGGTCTGGGACCGTCCTGTCCTGCTGTCACACTCCACATGTGTTTGAGAGGAATTAAGCACACGTGGTAAYTGAGCAGAGCTAAGCCAGCAGCTCAGCTCTGCTCTCACTTTCTGCCGCTAATCCGCCCGGAATCCCCGCGCAGGTTTCTCCCCGGGAAGCAGGATGAGGACAGGGAGCTCAGGTCACACCGCTCAGTACCAATGTCCCAGGTCCCAGCTCGTCACCAAAATACTCCTGGCTCCACAGTGGGCAGAGCAGAAACCAGAGCTCCTCCTGCTCATCTCATATTGGTTTGGGGACAGGTTTTGCTGTTTGTTAAAAGCAGCCCTGTGAATGGTCCCTGTGGGTGCACAGCTCCAGCAGCCCAGTTAAAAACAGTGAAAAACACCTCCACAGCTGATTATTTCAGGAGAACTCCTGGGGGAAAGGCTCTTTTCATCCACCCYGAAATGTGTCCCAGTAGTAAAGATATGTGCAGCGTTACTCTGATTTGCCAGTCCTTTTACCCATCAAATTTCCCTTCAAATCTCAAACACCCTGAGAGCACTGAGGGATCACTGATTCCTGCAGAAACACAGGGAATGCAGAATCCCAGCTCATGCTCCGGATGGTTTGTGGGTGACTTGAGGCACAGACTGGGAGAGGAATTCCTTGAGAGCAGCCCCGAAAAAAGGACTTTGGGGTGTTGGTGGGTGAGGGCTGGCCATGCCCTGGCCATGGGCACTGGGACCCCAAAGCCCTGTGCCCTGGGCTGAGCCCCCAGCGTGGGCAGCAGGGGAGGGGGGGATTCTGCCCCTCTGCCCCCTCAGGTGAGACCCCACCTGCAGACCTGCCTCCAGCTCCAGAGGCCCAGCACAGGAAGGACGTGGAGCTGCTGGAGCAAGTCCAGAGGAGGCCACGGAGATGCTCCCAGGGCTGGAGCCCCTCTGCTCTGGAGCCAGGCTGGGAGAGCTGGGGGTGTTCACCTGGAGAAGAGAAGGCTCCAGGGAGACCTCAGAGCCCCTTCCAGTGCCTAAAGGGGCTCCAGGAGAGCTGGAGAGGGACTTGGGACAAGGGCCTGGAGAGACAGAACAAAGGGGAATGGCTTCCCATTGCCAGAGGGCAGGGTTAGATGGATTTTGGGAAGAAACTCTTCCCAGTGAGAGTGGTGAGGCCCTGGCCACTGCAGGGCAGCAGGCAGTGAGCAGAGATGGCCACAAGGATGTTCCTTGAGTCCTTTCCCAGAAGGACAGGCAGCATCAGACACAAACCTGCTCCTCTCTCCACCTCACCTGCCCCTGCCACCCTCTCCCCATCTTCTGGCCTCCCAGAGCCATCGATGCTCCTCCTTGTTGGCACAAATCCATTTGGCTGCTCACCACCCTYTGCACCCACTGGAGCCCACCCAGGCTCTGCAGAGCAGCCTGGGGAACACACAAACTTTGGGGATCACTCAGGATAACAGGAGGCAACTCAGACGATTCCATACATGAGCAGACCTGAAGGACTGGGGACTTCTACAGCAACTCCAGAATGTCTTCCCCTTGCTTGTAAACATCCACCCCAGGGCTCACCCAGAACTCACAGGGACACAACATTAGGAATTCTATTTTAAGCATAAGAGTCAAACCTAACACACAGTCACTCTCTACTATAATTAAAAGATCTCTAATTASGACAAACCATCAGCCAGGTGAACAGTAAGGCATGAAGTAATTCACTGATGTCCTCAGCTGTACCTCCACAGCACAAGGATTGAGCACCCGCTTACAGCGTGTCTTATTCCCTCAGATCAGACCAGGAAAGCTTGGAAAAACAAGAGTCTGGCGTGGCTGTTCTCTGCCATGAGCTCCCGGGGCCGGATGAGAGCTGAGTCAGCAGAGCCGCGGGGCAGCGCAGCCACAGCCGCAGCTCTGCCCGAGCCCCGAGCCCGCCCGAGCCGGGAGCTCGGCATGGCCACAGCCTCAGCACAGCAGCAGGGCTCTGCATTTGCTATTTTTGTGGAAGACACAAACCAAAATAGCTGTGCCTGACTCAGGAGCCAGCGTGGCTGAGAGTCCCCCACCGACCCAGCATCGCCACGGCCCCGAAGGGAAGGTAAAGCCACACACGCACCTCTCCAGGAGAGCCTTTCCCACACACCCACCTCTCCAGGAGAGCCTTTCCCACACACCCACCTCTCCAGGAGAGCCTTTCCCACACACCCACTTCTGCAGGAGATCCTTTTCCACACACTCACCCAGCTAAAGGACTCGACAGCTCCCAGAGCCAGCTCACTGCAGCCAGGACCAGCACAGTGTCCTGCTCTGCCCAGCTAAACAAGCACGGCCCAGAAACTTCCACCTTTTCCCGGGTCAGCTGTGCTCTCTGTCAGTGTTTGCATATTCCAGAGCTGGAATTTTAAGGGACAGAAAGTTCACAGCACTCAGAATCACAGAATGGGTTGGGTTGGAGGGACTTTAAACAGCATCCAGTCCAACACCCCCTGCCATGGKYAGGGACACCTTCCACCTTCCAAGCCCCATCCAACCTGGCCTGGAACACTGCCAGGGATGRGGCAGCCACAGCTGCWGTGGGCAACCGATGCCAGGGCCTCCCCACCCCCACAGGGAACAACTCCTTCCCAATATCCCATCTAACCCTGCCCTCTGGAGAGGGAAGCCATTCCCCCTTGTCCTGTCACTCCTGTCCCAAGTTCCTCTCCAGCTCTCCTGGAGCCCCTTTAGGCACTGGAAGGGGCTCTAAGGTCTCCCRGGAGCCTTCTCTTCTCTATTTCTGAGGTTTGTTTACTGCAGCTTGAAGCTGTGTTTGCTTGTGGACAAAAACCCACTGTTAATCCCAGAAGAGTCATAAACATTGAAATAGAGAATCATAGAATCATTGAAATATTTCTACCATATTCTGTTTGTTAAGCCTCTAACTGACCCATTACACAGCAGAGGAGAACAATGTCACTCTGGGGAGGAGCTGTGGAACAGGCACAGGGCTCTGACAGCTTTACAAAGTGTAGCTGTCCCAAACCTACCCCAACAAACACCACAACTAACAGGGGAGAAGGAGAAATGCCCACAGAGAGAGACAGCTCAACTAAATATCTGTGTCACTCATCCACCAAGCCACTCGTGTGGTGCCCAGCCCTCCGAACACTGCATTTACAGCATTCCCTGTCCACCAGCACAAAGTTTCCAGGAGAAAGACACGTCRTCCTGCCTTCCAGAAGCAGCATCATTCACCCATTGTTACTGCCTCTGCACAATTCACAGCCATTCCCACGCTTCTGAACACCTGCTCGGAGCTGCCCAAGCAGGAGCGGTGCGGCAGGGCCGTGTCCAACCCTTTGTGTCCCTGGGAGAGCATCAGCACTCCCAGCTGCACCTGAAACCAGGTGGGTTCTGCACCATTTAACAAGCCCGGAAGAGTGGTGGCCCGGGAGGAAGCGGACGGCTCCGGCCGCACAGCAGCCGCCCCGTACCTGACTGGTTGTTCCGCATGCGGATGGCCTTGGCCTTGGCCAGCTCCAGGGCCGTGACCCAGCGCTGCCTCTCCACCTCGGAGTTGGCCTTCAGGTGGTAGGTCCTGCCCCCGTTGGACAGCACGATGTTGCACGAGTCCTCGGTGTCGATGTGGGCCGTGGACAGGTTGATGGTCCCGC
This sequence comes from Amblyornis subalaris, assembly GCA_018881555.1. NCBI lineage: Eukaryota > Metazoa > Chordata > Aves > Passeriformes > Ptilonorhynchidae > Amblyornis > Amblyornis subalaris. The sequence goes on from JACAXG010000071.1 coordinate 148,713, forward strand.
GGCACGTGTGCGCCATCTCCGCCTGCGTCCTGCGCGGGAACAGAGGGACAGGGAAGCGTCAGTGCCCCTGCGCCCGGCCCGGCCCCAAACCGCCGCCCGGGCACCCTCCTGCGCGGCACAGACCCGTGGGGACATCCCGAGCTGGCAGAGCCAGCCACCAAAGCTGGACAAGCTCCTCAAACAGAGAAACAAGGACAGGCTAAGGTGTTTAGAGTTGTTCCCGTGAAGGAACAACACCCYGTCATTCCCGAGGCTGGTTGCACATCCTGCTGTGCCCATTGCTTCTGGCTGCTCTAAAAGCAAAGTTACCAACCACACACCACTGGCCTTTCTCATCTCMTCTCCATTGGTGCTTTTCTCCCTTCTCCCGGCTGTCCCACCTCCAGCATCCAGCATTCTGTGGCTCTTTACACCCCCTCCCTCCCACCACTGTTTTTGTCTAAGCGTGCTTAGATCTTGCATGTCCCAGCCCTGGGGTGGCAGCAGGGCCAGGGCAGTGCCCGTCCCCTGAGCTGGCACTGCTGGGGCACCTCCAGTGCTGGGGCAGCTCCGGGACCCTCCTAAGAGAGACCTGGAGGGGCTGGAGCGTGTCCAGGAAAGGGAACGGAGCTGGGAAGGGGCTGGAGCCCCAGGAGCAGCTGAGGGAGCTGGGAAAGGGGCTCAGCCTGGAGAAAAGGAGGCTCAGGGGGGACCTTCTGGCTCTGCACAACTCCTGACAGGAGGGGGCAGCCAGGGGGGGTCGGGCTCTGCTCCCAGGGAACAGGGACAGGAAGAGAGGGAAAGGCCTCGAGCTGTGCCAGGGGAGGGTCAGGTTGGATACTGGGAACATTTCTTCACAAAAAGGGTGTTCAGGTACCGGCATAGGCTGCCCAGGGCAGTGGTGGAGTCACCATCCCTGGAAGTGTTCAAAACAATGTGTTGATGTGGCACTTGGGGACAYGGGTTGGTGGTGGCCTTCACAGTGGCAGGTTAATGGTTGACCYTGATGATCTCAGAGGGTTTTTCCAACCTCARCAACTCTGTAATTCCACAGGAACATCACAGCACACGAGTCTGTAGGTCTCCTGAGGGAGGTTTTACAGGCACAGCCTGGAGCTGCTCTCAGAAAGTGTTGGTGGCCAAGTTCATTATGGGATGGAGATATGGTCCCTCCCAGGGAAGAAGGGGCAGCAATCCAGGGATACCCACTGCCAACCTTATTCCTGGGGCTGCTTGTTATGCAGAAGGAGGCCACTCTGGCTGACCATAAACTCAGATCCCCAAACCCCCACCCCTACCTGCAGCATCCTSAGGGTGTCTCTCATCTGCTCAGCCCTGACACTGCTTTGTGGGACGGATTCATCCCAGGACCACGTCCAAGCTGGACATGAGGGCACAAAATCCTCCTGGTGCCTGATAAACACTTCCAGTTCGTGTCTCTCAGCACCACAGGGTAAGTTCAGACCCAGTGTGGTTACAGTTTTTGCAGGGGGTGAGTTGGCCCCAAAGGAATCAAGCCCCAATTTTCACTYCCAAGTCACTCCTTCGTGCTGCAGCACGTCCTGTGTTCCCAGGAGAGATCCCTTCCCACCTTGGGAGAGCTGCTAAAATCATTTTCTCTTCTCYGAACAACAAAGGTCTCCAAGGTGACCGCACTAAATCAACTGCAGACGTTCAAACAGCCTCGCTCTCCCGCCCAAGGAATCTGGGATTTCGCTCTCCCGGCTCCCTTCCCGTGCCAATCTGCATGGGAAATCAATTCCTATCAATCAGCACCCACCCACGAGGCAGGCACCTGACCCAGCCCGGAGCCAACGGCAATCTCCTGTGTCCACACCAGGGAAAGAGGCAGAGGTGCCCTTCAGAGCCCTCGCGGTCAGCGGGATCTGCTTATTCACCGCTGGCGCTCGGCGCTCGCATGACATGATCCCGGCACATTTCCCGGCTCTCCCCTTCCCGCAGCAACCTGAGCGCTGCATCCGGAGAGCACCTGGCTGAGGGAGGTTAAACGTGGCCATGGAGCACACAGAGGTGGAGGCAGCTGAGCCCCCTAGGGATTTTTTAGCTCCGCGAGGGAGCAAAAACCGTCGGGATTTGCCCTCGGAGAGACAGAATTAGAGCCGTGCATGGRAGGCTGGGGGGGACTGAGAGCCTTGCAGAGAGTCCTGGCCAGGACACAGCCAGAGGGAAAAAATATCCCAAAATACCACAGGGAGCACTAAAGCACCCACCCAGCCAGTGGACAGAAAATGCCATGGGTCAATATACTCCTTTTCCCAGCAACAGGATCCTCAAAGCACCAGGACACGCTCCATGGAAGCCTTGAGGGATCAGCCCAAGGCAACGCTGCCCAGCCCAGGCACCCAGCTCCACACAGAGCAGGCCAGGAATCATGGACACAGGTGTCATTCTTATCCCCAAAATCWGTCTTGTGGCAAGAACAGTGCTGTTATGGACACGTCAGGATCATCAGAGAGGAGATTCCTTACTCTAAAACATGGATATCCTTTACCATGATGCCAGCAGGCCCCTATTTCAGCTGCCAAACCTCCTCTGGATGCACAGGTCCCAATTCCCATGTGGATTTTGTCCAAGCCATCAGATGTTGCTGCTCTGAATACACATTTGCCTTTTTTATTTCAACACAAAAATAGCAATTTCAGACTGGCATCACCATCACTCACCCTACCCACCAGCCCGGCACAGCTCTTTATCCCAGCCACTCACAACGATGGATTGTGCAAAAATCTTCAGAGATTTTATTTTTACAATATTATTTACAGCGTTTCTACCTTTTTTCTGACTGGAAAAGCTGCTTCAGCTCCCCAACACCGCAAATCTAAACACAGAGAGCTTTACAAGGCAATTTACAGCATCAGTTCCTTAAAAGGGCTTCAGTATAAAACTCCTGGAGTCTGAGACTCATATTCCGCAGCCTGACAGAGCAGCTATGTACTGCAGTGCCATAAAAGAGCAGCAAATTATAATTTAAAGACCTTCTTCCCAGTTCTGAAGGGACACTCGAGCTCCAGGAGGCTGCTCAGCATGCCAGTGTTGTGCAGGAGAAAGATGCTCCCAATTTTTAACAACTGTACCAAATCTCCCTGGGTATAAACAACAAAACTCCCTCTAAGGGCTCACAGGACAGGTTTATCAACAGAGCAAAGAGAAGAAGGCAAAAAAGGAGATGATAAAATGTTTTTTTCTAGCAGCTCCACGGCTGTGGGTTTGGTGTTATCCCAACAGCCAGAGATCTGCTGCTTACACAGAATTTGTAATTATAACTGCGTGGCTCTGCTGGAAGTTAACAGGAGCAGCAAGGAATGAACAACCCCAGCTCACACCCTGCTCCCAACATTTAACAAGCACAGGGGATGCCTGTGGAACTGCTCTTAAAATTTCCTTTCCACCAGCAATGCTCAGCACCATTCTGGGTAGCCTTGTCCCTCCTAAAATCTGACTTCTCCTTGTGCCACAGCTCCGACAGGATCAGGCAGAGACTCCGGCAGGGAACTGAGACTGCCCTGCACAGCACCCGTGTCCCAGGAACAGCAGAATTCCAGCCTCAGCACCCACAGCAGGTCAGGGAGCTCCCAGCAGCCCAGCCCCGGGACCAGAGCACTCCTGCAATCCTGGGAGCATCCGGCATCACGAGGGTGCCAGGAACACTCACGGTGGTGAGGGAGAGGTCTCCAAACTGGATTATCCACCTGAAACTCAGCAGGSACCTACACAAACACTGACCTGAAGCTGGCCAGGCCAGATTCCAGCATCACCCGTGTCACCGAGGCACCTCCACAGGGAAATCCAAACACAGCTTAAGTTATATCCAGAAAAACGACCTCCTGAAATAGGCTCACACTCTCATCCTACAGATCTTTCTCTGATTATCTCAAAATCATTGCTTTGCTATCAGCCTCAGGAATCGCACACTTGATTCTACATCATGGAATGATGGAAAGATTTGGAGTGGAAGGGACCATAAAGATCATCCCATTCCACCCMCTGCCATGGGCAGGGACACCTTCCACTAKCCCAGGCTGCTCCAAGCCCATCCARCCTGGCCTTGGACACTTCCAGGGATCCAGGGGCAGCCACAGCTTCTCTGGGCAACCTGTGCCAGGGCCTSCCCACCCTCMMAGGGAAAAATTTCTTCTCAATATCCCATCTAACCCTGCCCTCTGGAGAGGGAAGCCATTCCCCCCTGTCCTGTCCCTCCATGCCTTGTCCCAAGTCCCTCTCCAGCTCTCCTGGAGCCCCTTTAGGCACTGGAAGGGGTTCTGAGGTCCCCCTGGAGCCTTCTCCTCTCCAGGTGAACACCCCCAGCTCTCCCAGCCTGTCCAGAGGATCTCAAATGCTGAATTCCCATCACTGTTTCCCAGAGTAAATGGAGGTCACTGCAAGGCTCACACTCATCACCTCCCCAGGACAGGCTCAGAGAAGCACAAGGTGAGCAGGAGAGACTCCTGAAGACTCAGGAGGTTTTTGTCTCCCTATCCCAATGTCTCCCGCCCCCTGGGCTTTCGCTCACTGAGGTTGCACCACAACCAGTGAAATCTGGGCACTGGGGGGTTCAGAGGCTGCATCCGAACCCCCCCAGTCTCCGACCACACTGTCCAGGGACTTCACCCCAGCGTTATCCAGGAGCCAGCACGGCTCAGGAGGAGCCAGCACGGCTCACGAGCAGCCTCTGACTCACCCYTCCCTTGGGAAAGCAGCACTGACTGTTCCAACAGGGACCAGCCCTGAGCTCCAGCCCTGGAACAGGCAGAGGCACCAGCAGCCAGCCCAGACCATTCGCAGGGCATCACTCAGCTCCCTGAGCACTGTTTACCCAGCAAATATTTCCTAATTTAAACAGCATTTACAGAAAAATCTCCTGCTGTAGCTGCAGASTCTTGTGGTTTTTTCCTTCCCCTCCATGATTCCTGTTTAGCAAGGAAGTTTTACTGTCCAGCTTTGGGGTTTGAGTGTGGAACCAGCAAGAGCCTCCCCTGCACCTCCGGACRGGTTCCTGCAGGTCCCACACTTTGGCTGGATGAGCAACACAGCACAGGGACGGAGCCATCAGGGATGCTCCCAGCTCCTCCTCCGCTAGGAAGGAGTCAAGGAGAATACAAGGAACATCTGAAGAGTTTGAAAAGTCACAAACTGTGACAAAGGGAACAGAGWGAAATTGTTCACGGTTTGGAGCTTTTTTTGAGTCTCTGGTTGTGAGGCAGAGAGACCTCACAGCAGCACTGTCCCTACACACGGGGGATGAAGCTGGACACCAATCCCAGGTTCATCTCTGGAGCTGGCAAATGGACACGTGGAGGGACTTCCCCAGTGAGCAAMCTGGGACAGTGGAAGGGGTTGGAATGGGATGAGCTTTAAGGTCCCTTCCAACACAAACCATTCCAWGATTCYGTGACAACCTCACTGCTTCCCACACCACTGACCTCTCCTGACTCGGAGATTAAGACCTGTTTTTTCTACCGTTTCTTTCATGGATTAAGTTAAAACCAGTTTATTAATCTAATTTCTTCATCATGCTGGAAAATATCATAACATTCAGGGCTCTGCAGCCGTAGAGGAATATTTATACCCGTGGCCTAACTGGGAAATGCCCTTTGGAGTCAGGTGCAAGGACTGCTGCAGGCAGAGGGAAGGGGAGAAATCAAGGACAGGGAACAAACCAGGCAGAATTGGGCACTGCAATAGCTGGGGACAGTATTTTATTTCCTTACCAAGAGTGAGAGGCAGCACAAGACATGCCACAGCTCCGAGTCCCTGCTGTGCCTGAGCAGCACAGCTCGCTCTTCCCATGGGATGCTGGACGAGGCACAAGGATTTCCATACAGAATCCASAGTCTACCAAGGCTATCTGGATTAGGTTGAGCTCTGCCATCCTTCACAGCATTCCCATAGGACGCAGGGACAGGAGCTGCATTCCCCACTTCTCACTGCCAACAAAAGGCTGTTGTGCCACCACCCCCTCCCTGGCCAGCAGCTCCCTCATGGCTCAGCTCCTGCTTCCAGAGCATCCATGCCCACATCTGCTGCTGGAATTCACTGTCACCCCCACCCCACACTCAATATTTGAAATATTAGATGCAACAACCCCACCTGCACAAGTGCTCCACAGCACATTTCCCAAAAAACTGAGATTTCCCACGTCCTTTGTTTGGAGTAATTGGGAGCATAAAGCCAGTGAGATCTCTGCTTCTCTTTTAGGCGTGAGAAAGCCCAAAAAGCACTTTAATTTGAGCTCACATGCCTGAAGTCAGGGGATGGGACACTGAAAACAACTCTCTTGGGGTTATTACTCCCCTCGGGTTCAAGGAAAAATGGGTTTTATGACAACTCAATCCCAGAACTCAAATACCCAAGGGGAAGCAGGCGCGTGGCTCCAGAGGTATTTTCCCAGTGAGTTCAGCACATCACAGCTGGTTCAGCAGGGCTCTCACAAACCACAAGCTCCACRTGACAAACAGCTCAGATTTTCCCTTTCCTTCCTCTTTTTGCCTTCCCCAAACCCAAGGAAGCACAAACCAACTCCAAACAAGCCCATGGCAAGTGTCGGGCTGAGATTGCTGTAAAAACACACRATTTAGCTCTATTTAAAGGCCAACTAATCTGCAACTGGCTGCAATCAGGATGGGCACAGATTGGGAATGACCAGGTTTAAGGGAAAGCTTGCAATGCTGGCTGGAATCCTGGCTGAAATCCTCGTCAGCCAGAGGGATGCAATTCCAGCTGCAATCCAGGCTGCAATC
>JACAXG010000071.1:155554-194953 GCA_018881555.1 Amblyornis subalaris
GAGGGATGCAATCCAGGCTGCAATCCTGGCTGCAATCCCTGTCAGCCAGAGGGATGCAATCCAGGCTGCAATCCTGGCTGCAATCCTCAGCAGCCTGAGGGATGTCTGCAGCTCAGGTACTCACCACCTCCACAGATCACAGGAATATTCCCCCACAACCCATCCAGCAGCTTCCCAAGCTGGTTGCTGGGACAAACCCCTGCCCACGCTGGGACCCAACACCACMAAGCCTCAGCTACACCACCCAAGCACGGATTTAGGGAAGATCTGGCCATACAGCTCTCCTGAAAGCAGGCAATAAGCACAGCAGYCTGGAATTCACACTCCTTTCCCCTGTGCCTTTCCACTTTAACTTGGCTGCAATACCCATCCCAGTGAAGCGACATGGAAAGACCTGGAAGGTGCCTTCTGCCCCACATCCTTTACAAACAGCCCTTGCCTCTCTGTGCTTCAGAGAGGAAAAGAACCTCCAGAGGAGCTCGGGGCAGGCAATTTGTCAGACAAATTCCCCCAGTGCTGCAGTGTAGGAGCCAGGACTGCCTGACAGCAAGGCTCCACACAACATCCCAGAAGCACATTTTGCCAACGCCAGAATTCCCTGGTCAGAGGCATCTCCAATGTGAGAGAATTCCATCAAGGAAAGGGACAGTTCACCCTGCTGGCAAACTCCCACGGGTGTAAGGCATGCTCAGGGCAAGAAAACCAACACTGCCAGGCTGAAAGGGCTCTGAAAAAAACACGCAGGCTTCCCCTCACTCCTTTTCCTAAATAAAAGAGAGGTGGAGCTGCTGGGTGGCTGAGCAGCACAGGGARAGCCACTGGGCAAGCTCCTCCCAATATACAACATTTCCGAGCAGGGTGCTGAGTACAGGGGTTTATTCTTGAGACACTCGAGTGTAAAACCTGCACAAATGCACACAATCCTTGGCTTTTCCTGCCAAAATCAGAATCACAGCCAAAGGCACACTTCTCTTCTCTCACTCCCCAATGTCCTGTTTCTGCAGTGCTCCCCCTGACAAGACTCCCACCCCAAATACAAGGATACCCTGAAATCAGCCCATCCAACTGCATATCTTCAGGACTGGCTTTTACACCACATTTCTGCCTCTCTCATGTGCATGGTGCAGATTTTCTGCCAGGAAACTTCAGCAGTGGGCCAGGAGATAAACTAAGCCATAGTGCAGATTTCAGCAGATATGGTCAGCAAAGGGACTTTGTGTTGGGGTTTTTATGGAAAAAAGAAAAAAAAGAAAAAAGAAAGCAAATGTTGAAAAAATTACAAGCAAGCACTCCCACTCCTCCCACCACGCTGTGCTATCTCCTGTGCACCTCAGGRGAGCCTGGTGGTGGCCCTGGCTGATAAGGATATCAGCCCTGCAAGCAGGGGCACCCAAAGAGCCGCTGGAGGCTCTGGTTTGGGTGGGTGGCTCCACCTGCTCCCACCACCCCCAGGCCCTGCAGGGCACAGGCAGCTCCCTGTGCTGGTGTGACACGGAACAACCCCAGCCTCACCCCAACCCAACCCTGCTGCAGCCCCCAGAAAGGCCTTTCACTCCTTCCCTTTCTGCACGAGCACAATTCAAGGAAGTCGGCGTGGGGAAAGTATCTCAGTAGGTGGCCAGAAGGAAGAGCGTGTCCTCGGTGGCAGCTGGCCCACAGCTGACCCAGCACGGGGCCACTGCTGTCCCCCACAGCCCAGAAACCAAAACACCAGCTCAGCAGCTTCGGCAAAGCCACTGCTGAGAGGGGCTGGGAACGGCTGCAGGGAGCTGGGCTCCGGGCATGGAGCTGGGAATGGCGTGACAGACCCTGGGCATGGAGCTGGGAATGGCGTGACAGACCCTGGGCATGGAGCTGGGAATGGCTGTGGAGAGCCAGACCTTGGGCATCAAGCTGGGAATGGCTGTGGAGAGCCAGGCTCTGCACTTGGAGCTTCCAAAAACGCCAGAGGAAGCTCCCCAGTCACCCCAGTTTGTTGTTTTCGTTACTTCCCAAGCTAAAATGCCAAAGATCCAGAGGTGAAAAACCGCACCAAGACTTTCAGCTGCTGCTGAGTTTATCACATCAGTGAACAGTTCATGGAAGGGCTGGTCCAAATCCCATCATCTCCACAGCCATCAGGATAAGGCAGGACCTGGGCCAGGCCTGACTCAGGTGCTCGGTGGTTCATTTTTAAGCAAGAACAAACAGGGAGTGACCACACACAAGGTTCATTTGAAAAATGATCCTTACTGCACAAGAAATAAGTGCACTGCAGCAGATGAGAGCCTCAAGCAGGCATTTTTCTAATCACAGCCACTGCTTTCAAGTTTTTACTGGTCCTTCAGCCCTTGGGAATTGTGTGAAATGACCAGCATAAAGATCAGCCACAGTCAACTCRTGTTTATATTCTCTCACCACCATGGCCAAGGATATAGTAGCACACAGGGCACACACAGTCAACATTAAAACCCGATTTTTATTCCTATCCCTTCAATTCCTATCTCATTTACAATATTCAGATTGCTTAAAAATTCCTGGTTTTCCAGACCACAGACTTCAGGGATGTATTAGCTTTGAGCACAAGACTTATCCCATCTTTCCGAGATGGAGGRTGGGTAGAAGAGCTCGCTTCCAAGAATTTTTCCATGCTGCAAGCAGCTCTCTTTCTGCAAGTTACTGTCAATGTTAATGTTTTCAGTGCCCAATAAATTTCCTTCAGACACAGCACATGAATTACGGTCTGTGACCTCAAACATCACTCTAAAGTCATCGCACTCCTGACTTCTTGCCAGCTTTCAAACAACGCTCAATTCTAGCCCAGGATAGCATCTCTGTGTGGATGAGATATTTCCTAGAGATAGCTATCTAGATGCAGAATCTCTCTCTGGATGAAATATTCCTTAAGGATAGATATCCGGATGCAAAGCCCACATGGTTGCATAAATACATTTTTTTCCTCTATTTTAAGGCACAAGGAGAAATGTAAAACTTCACATTTCAAACCCGAATTGTTGCTTCTCAGCCCTTGACCGTGAAATCCTCAGGTCAACAACCACTTTCCTGCAGGTTTATGTGGAGGCCCCAGTGCAGATGTGGAGAGAGGTTCCTTCAGTTCCATCTTTTCCCTGAACAGGACACGCTCAAGGCAAACACCCAACAGCAGCCAACAGCAGCCACTTCTGCAGCCTCCTGCAACCACCCAGAACTTTATTCCGTGACAAACCCTTGCTCAGCTCCACAATCAGCATATCCTGCTTCTGGGAGCAGTCACCCCCGGGGCARTGCTCAGTGGAGGCAGCTGCCTGCCTTCCAGAACAGATTCCAGCGGGCAGGAAATCACTACTTGAGAGCAGAGGAAGGGAGCATGAACTTGAGTATTGCATACAAGGTGCCTCCATGACCTCCACTCCCCAGCAACAGATCAGATGATCCTTGGAGGACACGCTCCTGAGGAGTGTGGAGGTCAGCAATCCYGGGAACAGCAGGTTTTCCGTAAGAACTGAGGAGACAGAGGGAAATGCAAGCAGCACAGCAAATTGTGTCAGCAGTGTGAGTGCAAGGGGCAGCGTGGCACAGGGCGAGACCTTTCCCACCCCTTACGACACCACCTGAAAAATAGAACATGTTGGCAGCTGGCATTCCAGCCTCTGGAGTTTGATTYGAAACACAAATCAAGAGTTAACCACTTGCTGGGCCATGACTGGGACTGACTCTTGGATCAAATCCTGCAGGTGCCCAAGTGACCTTGGCSAAAAACTTCAGGACAGCCCTGGCACATCTCAGCTGCTTCACTGAGACCCAACGTCCTTCTGCACTGAGTCCCACTGCCAGGACACAGGGAATGGCTTCCCACTGCCAGARGGCAGGGTTAGRTGGGATACTGGGGAGAAATTGTTCCCTGTGAGGGTGGGGAGGCCCTGGCACAGGTTGCCCAGAGAAGYTGTGACTGCCCCATCCCTGGAAGTGTCCAAGGCCAGGTTGGACGGGGCTTGGAGCAGCCTGGGCTAGTGGAAGGTGTCCCTGCCCATGGCAGTGGGTGGCACTGGATGAGCTTTAAGCTCCCTTCCCAGCCAACCCATCCCATGAATCTATAGTCCAAGACACGCCAATAGTCTGCTGTGGGATCAGAATYCGGGAACTGGACATTTTCTGCAACACCCCTACGGATATTGACTGTGGGTTACCAGAACAGCCAAGGGGGAAGGCAAAGTCAGTGACCTTCAGGAGGGACAGCTCTCACGCACAGACAAGGATGAGTTGCAGCTTTCAGCCAATTTCCCAACAGCTCAGAGCAGACTCTCAGTGTTATTTCAGTGCACTGTGTTGCAAGACAACTCGTGTGGTGCAATAAATGCTCGGRGGTTTTACTGCAGGAACACTAGAGCTGTTTCAGCACAATGCGAGTCCTGCGCTCTGCTCCCACCCCCTTYGTGCTCCCCYGGCTGCAGCCAAGGCTGGCCAYCATCTCCCAGACAGCCCTGCCCAGGACACCTTCCCAGCCCTCAGGAACACCCAGCTGCCAGCCCAGGCCTCTCCTCCATGCAGGAAAGGTTCCTGGCCACAAAAGCAGCACCAGCACTTTATCCAAAGTCACTCCTTTCCATTCCAGCAGTCACTCTGAGAAGCCAAGGGGCTTCCAAAGCAGTCGGCTGTACACACGAAGGCGAACAGCAATTCATGGAATCACGGAATGGGTTGACTGGGAAGGGACCATAAAGCTCATCCCATTCCACGCCCTGCCCCCACCTTCCACTATCCCAGGTTGCTCCAAGCCCCGTCCAACCTGGCCTTGGACACTTCCAGGAATCCAGGGGCAGCCACAGCTTCTCTGGGCAGCCTGTGCCAGGGCCTCCCCACCCTCCCAGGGAACAATTCCTTCCCAATATCCCATCTAACTCTACCCTCTGGCAGTGGGAAGCCATTCCCTCCTTGTCCTGTCACTCCAGGCCCTTGTCCAAAGTCCCTCTCCAGCTCTCTCAGAGCTCAGAGTTGTTTTTTCACGGGAGAACCCCCCATTTTACATGTTGCTTGGGCASACGACCCCACAAGCCCCTCCAAGCCCACCCAGCTGCTCAGGCTCCTGGGAAGCAGCAGGATTGTGCCAGGAGGTCCCAAAGCCCCACTGCAGCCCAGGCCCTGGTGCTACATAAAGGATACTGAAACCCTCTGTCCCCGAGAGCTCRTGTCCAGCAGTTCCTGTCCCAGGGACAGTGCTGGGAATGGTTTATTTTTAGCCCTCAGCAGCTTTCCTTTCCATAGGAGCCGTATCCAATGCTCCCTTCCGCAGAACATCTCCTCCCTTGCCTCTCTAACTGCAAAATCAGCCTGCCGGGACAGGATGGAGGGTTCTGGCTGCTCATCAGGACAAATTCCAGCAGAGGAAGGAAGCAGAGGTACCACACTCAGGCTGGGTGCTTTGCCAGTGCAGGAAAACAGGGAAAACGGGAGAAGCRGAAAGGCATTTGCCATGTGTCCCAGCAGGATCCGTGCAGTGATCCACGCTCCTGGTGAGGTGTCAGACAACAAACAAACACCACAAGTGCAGCCAGCAGCACAAGGAATCCAGCTCTCCAGAGCTTTTCCAAAGCTTTACATTTTCTCCAGCCAACAGCAGGGAGATGAACGCTGGTCTCAGCTTTAAACTCCCACGTGGTGAAGAGCACCAATTTATAMAAATATTTAAACAGATAGAAAGGCCAAGCTTGGCCTAGAAGCCACTCTCTGCATCCATGTGCTCCTCCAGTGATTCCAAGAAGTGACTCATGTCCCYTCTCTCCAGGGAAAGGACCCTCAGCCCTGGAGGTCTCACCATGGCAGGTTCAGCTGCTGGAAGAATTCCACCAAAGGAGCCCAAGGATTCCACTAAAGGAGCCTAAAGCACGGCAGGGAGGACACGGGAAGTGTCCCAAGGGAGAAGGAAGAGCCCAGCTGAGCTGCAGAGGAACAGAGCCCAGTGCTCAGCTGGTTTCCAGAGCAGGRCCTCATGCAGGGGACAAACAGAGCTGTGATCATCCTCCTTTCTTCCCAGGATCCATCGAACTGCTTGAAAACTCAGCTTTCTTACCTTTCCTACCCATTTTTATTTCTTGAATCTTCTACAGGAAGAAAAGCAGGTTTAAACCTTTGATTTTATATTTATTTTTACTTTACCAGAGGTAAAAAAAAGTGGTGTAAGAGGGGACAGATACCAGGCCACCGTAGGGAATTCTCCTATATCAGCATATTCCAGAGCTGGACTTTGATGATCCTCATGGGTCCCATCTGACTCAGGATACTACAGGATTCCATGATATTAAGGAGCAGACAGCAGTGCACAGCAGCACAATGCCCTTTTCCCAAGAAAGCAAGCGGGATCACATCGCATCCGTGCTCACTTAAGCTAAGCTGTTCCGACTCCAACACTTCCACATGGCAGCAGATTCTTTTTATAGAGACCTGGCACGACACAAACACTTCTCCTGAGGTTGTGTTTAAGGGATAAAGGTGGAGCAGCAGGATGTGTCCCCACAAACTGCCATCACAGGACTGCACTGATCCCACATGGGGATTTTAAGCACCTCTGCTGGGTTGACAGATCAGCAGTTCCATAAATAAACCAATTTCTAAATTAAAAATACACTTAATGGTATAATGGTCTATTATACGGTATAATGGTAATGGTATATTTTGAATTTGTACATTAAAACTGCACCTAATGCTARCAGTGGAGTTTATGTACATGCCCCGTGGGACAAAGGGCTCACAACTTCTTTCCTTTACAAAGCAAATGGAAAACAGCAGAAATATTTAAAGGATGGTGTCCTGAATGTCAAACAAAACTCTAATTCCCTCTGCATCTGTGAGGATGCCTCACTTCAAGGCAATGCCTGACTTACTATTGGTGTTGTAGCTACTTCACAAATTCTTCCTTCCTAAAACTACAGAAATTGTAAATCTTTGTGGAAATACCTTGGACCATATTCCCAACATWAAAAACACATTACATCAAGGCTGAAAGAATTGGGATTGTTCAGCCTGGAAAAGAGAAGGCTCCAGGGAAACCTTAGAGCCCCTTCTGGTGCCTAAAGGGGCTCCAAGAGAGCTGGAGAGGGACTTGGGACAAGGGATGGAGGGACAGGACACAGGGAATGGCTTCCCATGGACAGAGAGCAGGGATAGATGGGATATTAGGGAAAAATTCTCTCCTGTCAGGGTGGGGAGGCCCTGGCACAGGTTGCCCAGAGAAGCTGTGGCCGCCCCTGGATCCCTGGAAGTGTCCAAGGCCAGGCTGGACAGGGCTTGGAGCARCCTGGGAGAGTGGAAGGTGTCCCTGCCCACGGCAGGAGATGGAACTGGACCTTAAGAGTCCCTTCCCACCCAACCCACTCCAGGATTCTGTGATTAAAGATTATGTTCCCCCCCCCAGCCTGACCCTGTGACACCCCAGGCCTGGCACAGCAGCCTCGGGACAGAGAGAAGCTCCTTACCACGATCCCACTGCTTCCCACAAATGCATCGCTGCCTCCCTGCAGCATCCTCAGGGATTTCTCCCTAAAGCTCTCAGTCTCCACTGCTGGCAGGATTTGACTCTTCACAACCATTAAGCTTGTTCAGGTATTGTTCACTTGGAAATCAATTGTACAAATCCTGATGGAATCAGTCCCATTCCCACGGTGCTTTGTGCTTAAGGCAGGGGATGGCAGGTAATAAATTAACCTGCAGCGTTCCAAAAACGGGGAATATCAGCCATGGGCAGCCAGAGATTTCATTCCTGCCTTGCAAAGGCACCTTAGGGCTGCAGTTGTGCAGCAGAACTCAATCCAATCCAGTAATTACAGACCTTATCCGTGCTGGGATACAGAGCTGCAGCCTCTGAAGGTACTTACAAGTGACAATTCCGGGCTGGATGTCTGCAGCTGTAAGGAGGGAAAAACGGGCTTGTTACAGAGCAACAAAGGACAAATTTCTAGACCCCTACAAGTCAACTTCCAAATTTAAAATTAAGCTTCCAAGGAGCTTGCATCCACAGGTTTTTCCAATTTGAAGTAGAAGTCTTTACTGCTTTCCTTGCAGTGAAAASAAAAGGGACAAAGAGGGAGAGGCAGATGCCTCACCCAGTGCGTACTCAATGTTTACCCACAAAAAAATGCAGGTTCCTGGGAAAACAGTTCCAGAGCAGCATCCAGCTGGGATGTCCCAGAGACTGCACAGGCAAAAAACCAGGAAAATTCCTGTCCTTCAGCTCCTAAGCCAATCCCACTCCTAAAAGGATCAGAAACACCACTGGGTCTTTGCCTCCCCAAGTGTTCCAGCAAAACACTCTATTTATTATAAGCTTTAACAGATAAAAGCATGATAGAGCAGTAAAACACAGCTTAATCCCATAAATTTGGCTTGCCAATCCTCAGGCTGTCCCAGTGTCAGGCAGTTCTTCCCTSTATTTTTAGGGTGCCATGGAAGTGGGGGGAGGGGGGTGTCTATGAAACAGCCTGAAGGGTTCAGACATGGGAATCACCAGGGCTCTCCTGGCACTGCCAGGACAAGCCATAGACAGGACATGGCTTTTCCTCACACCCCACCAGCACCTGAAGAGATGAAGGCAAACTTACTAAAAGAGTCAGAAACAAAAYAATCACAGAATGGCCCTTGAAATGTGTCTGGAAGGCAGCTCAGGAGGCCTCAGGTCCAGTCTCCTGCTCTGAGCATCTGCATCCAGACCTGTTTCCTCAGGACTCTGTCTGTCCTGCAGTTCTCCAGACCCCTATCCCAGCACTCAGCCCTCACTCCCSAGTGAACATGTTTCCATGTGTCCATGCAGGGTTTCCCACGTGCTCCCCCAGCCCAGTGCCTCATCCTGCCACGAGCAGAGCCARGCTCTGTCCTCTCACACCCTCCATCACAGAGCTGGCTCATCCCATCTCCTCCTCCGCTCCAGGCTGAGCACACCCACATCCATCCAGGCTCCAGCCCCATCCCGGGGGGCCCCAYGCTGGATCCAGCACCCCAGTGCTGAGCAGAGGGGACAGTCCCTTCCCTCGACACTTCTGCAAACGCAGCCAAAGCCACCGCTGACCTCTGGTGACTCCTGGTCACCTTGTTGTCCCCAGGGGCTCTTCTGCAAAGCTGCTTCCAGCCAGCAACCCCWGGGCAGGGCTGGCACCGGCCTCTGCAGGACACCACGGGGTTCCCATCACCCTGCTGCTCCAGCCTGTCACGGTCCCTCTGAAATGCAGAGCTGTGACCTCTCTGCTCCACTTGGCATGACGCACAGCCTGGCTGCGAGGGCACTCACCCGCTAATAACCACATTACACAGCAAATATTGCCACTAATGAACCGGGATCTTATCACCTCTGCCAAAAGCCAASCAAATTATATGTACCCCTAATCAATCCCTGAGAGGACACGGCTAACGGGAGCACCAACACCACACCAGCTTCCAAAGGGGGTCCTGCATGTTGTGGACGCTTCCAAGTGGGAAGTGACAGTGTGCCACATGTGCCAAATGTAAATTATGCAGTATTAAGAYGATTGTCACCTTTGCACCATCACAAAATGACTTTTGGTTTGAGCACTCTCTTCCTCCACCCCAGTGGACATGCAAAGCCAGGGAGCCCACAGCAGCCTCTCCCCAGCACAGAGACACAGCTGACAAGGAATGGAAAACCCTGCCGGGATAAAATAAAGCCACGGAGTAGTTCCACCTCACCACACACTATAAACCTGCAGTGCCTTTTGCTCCACAAGCCCTGCTGGGAAACACTGCAGTGGCAACTTGGGAATAATAAACAGCAGATAAACAGCATCCAGCATCAGTCACAGGAACGTGCATGCTTGGAAACAGCAAGGCTGGAAGATCTCAGTCTTCCAAGAACAAAGCATGGGGCTGCTGGAGAACACAGCCCTGACACCAGGCATCACCTGAGGGCTCCCAGACAGAGCCCTCCGAAAACGGCTTCAAACCAAAGGCTGAAACTTAACACAGAATCACAGAATTTCCTGAGTGGGAAGGGACCCATAAGGATCATCCAGTCCAGCTCCTGGAGCACAGACACCCCAACAATCCCATCCCTGGGAGCGCTGTCCAAACGCTCCTGGAGCTCTGGCAGCCTTGGGGCCGGGACCATTCCCTGGGGAGCCTGTTCAGTGCCCAMSACCCTCTGGGGGAAGAACCTTCYCCTAAAAYCCAGCCGGAGCCTCCCCTGACACACCTTCATTGACTCCTCACAAGCTGCAGGCACAGGTGCCACCCCCACCTGCTGCACAGCATCGCCACATTTCTAAGACAAAAATCTGCTTCTTTAATCCTGTGCTCTCTGCTCCTGCACAGCCCGGGAGAGGAGGGGCATGTCTGTGTCCCACTGCCCTAAGCACACCCCAGTCACCCATGTCCATGCTCCAGCCAAAKCCACCCAAACTCACCCCATCTTCCGAACGGGGACCGGTGTATTTTTCACGCGCTTCCAAGAAGAGCCACCGCTCCTGACAGTTGCAGAAGACCTGAAAAAAAAAGTTTGTGGAACCACCCCTGTGCATTTCACAGGAAAAGAGAAACTTCAAAAATCGTGAAGATTTCCAGAGCTGGGGAATTAGTTACCATGGATATTTGCTGCTGTGACAAATAGTCTAATTCTGTGCCGGGGTGAGTGACAGGCACAAAGCACCAAGTCAGCTGGGAACAGCAACACRGCGCGGCTGCAACACGGCACTCACAGCCCTGTGCCTCTGGGAGCATCCCTGAGGAAACAAAGCCACGGATCTGAACACATCACCGGCACCAGGTGACTTCCCAAAGGAGCTTTGCTCCCATCCAGGTTACCACTGGCAGCCCCACATCTACGGCTGTGCCACGGGAAGCAGCATTTGCTGTTCTTCGAGAGCCCACCCAGCCACAGTGTTCAGGTGTCTGTGCCAACCAACCAGCCTGAAGTGAGAGGATCTTACTCACACCAGCAAGACACAATCAGCAGGTCCAAAGGACAACGTTTTCCTGCTCTCTTTCTTATCAAGTTCCCAGCAGAAACCTGCTCTAGCTATTAATAACAGACTAAGAATCACTGCTTTGTGTTAAAGAAGGAAAAGAGAAAGGCACTGACTCCCACTTCACCATATTTACCCCCACATGCATTGCAGAAGATGCTTTAAACAGCCACGCGTACCCAGACAGTGCTCTCATCCAGAAAGATTTGGAGAATTAAGACTATTTTTAGGGAATTAAGCACCTCCCCCTGAGTCACTGCAGGGACATACATCTATCCGGTCGTGATTCGAAGCAGAAACAGCCTTGAAGAGTCAGATAAAGATAACAAAAAGCCAGGAAACTGGACAGAAACACCGTTTGGCCCAGCTGGCTGCGAAAGGAAGGGCAGGGAAAACACAGGCGACAAGGGGCTCGTGCCACAGGCAGCAGTGCTGACACAGCAGCAGCTCCATCGCTGCCCGTGTCACGGTGTGACCTGTGAGCAGCTACAGCCCCACAGCACTGTCTCGCAGCGAGGGGCAGCTCCACCTGGGGACAGCTGGGCCAGGTGACAGCACAGGCCAGGTACAAACCAGCACTGCCAGGAGCCCTGGCTTGCAGGGGGGAAGCGAATCCCAAGTGCCTGGAAGAGGACCAAGGAGGAGATTTGTTCCCATTTGTTCTGCTTTCATCGCGGAGCTCCGCTGACACGCAGTCCCACGCTTCCCATCTGCATGTTTAATTCCAGCGTTGATCCATTGGCAGCCCGAGGCTCAGCACTGGCCCTGCACACACGCCTGTGAGTCAGCAAGCACTGCCCCAGCACCACACACACATCCAGCYCTGTTTTCCTCCAGCTTCGGCTCTGCCTGCCCAGCCCGCAGCCGGCAGGCACGGGAATATTATGTCATTAATTATTAAACAAGCTTTCTGATCGAAACCAAACAAAGGCTGATGTAAAGYGTAGAAAGATCCCTGCCACGGTGCTGTAGGAACTGCTACAATAATTGAACTGTATAACGAGGACCTGAAGGGATATTTGACACCTCCAGTCAGCTCAGGTTTGGGAGCACTATCTTCTTTAGGGATTAATCTCCAGGATGCTGCCTGCCCTCCTGACAGCAGGCTGGGACAACTCACATTTCAGGGTGACAATCTGAGCTGATGTGGCCATCAGCACCAGAGCTGGACAGACCTACAGGGAGCAGAGAGCTCTGGTATCACTGATAACACTTCAGGTACCTAAAATTACCAGGCTGAGTTACCCAGCTGCAACAATTGATACACCAGCACAAAACAATCCAGAGAAGCTCAGCAGCCTGACCTGCTGCAGCACATAATGACTGTCCACATCCGAGTTCAGAGCACATCGCACTGATTGAAAACTCCTTTTCAGGGGAAAATGAGGCAGGATACAAGGGATACTGCATGGAAAAGCACAGCAGGTTCCTCACAATACTCCTGACAAGGAAGATCAGCTCCTTCCCTGGTGACTCACTGTGGGTACAGAGGATGACAGGCCATGCAAGCACCAACTGAAACCTGTAATTGGAGCAAACAAAGTCGGAGCTGAATACATATTTCCCTGGAAAAAGACAGGCAGGGGAGCTGCAGGAAGAGGCAGGTGATGCCAGTCACCTCTGGAGCCAGAGGACAGTTGTCCTGCTCCTGAAGCAATACAACAGCAGATGGACCGACGGCTGGCAAGGGTTTCTTAGGGGTGAGCACTGGATGTCCCAGAGCAGGAGCCAGTCCACACCAACCTCTGCTCCTAAAGGTCAGCACAGCCTCAGCTGTCCAACTCCAGCAGAGCTGAGGCAGCTCCAGTGCCGTGTGGGAGAGACACAGGGCTGGGCAGTGACCCCCTGCCCTCGCCCAGGACAGCAAAGCAGAACTACACCAGGGTGTGCCCCAGCAACAGAAGCTGGACCAGGTGACACCAGAAAGGGGTGACAGGCACCTCACCTGGGTAAGGAGTCGGGCAGCTGAGCCCATAAACACCCTCCATACCTGCAAACTGCTCCAGGAGTGAAAACTGCAGGGGGAGCAACGCTACCTGAGGGATCCCCACACGACCAACCTAGAGACAGCAACACAGGCTGCTGTGCTTCCACACAAATCCAGAGTGCTCTGCCCCTCTCGGGGTTTAGCTCTGCACAAGACAGATTAGTTACTTCTGCTACAATTTCATCAAATGAAGTATTTGGGCCAATACAGAAGCACGGAATGGTTTGGATGGGAGGGGACCTTAAAAGTTCCACCCTCTGCCATGGGCAGGGACACCTTCCACTAGCCCAGGTTGCTCCAAGCCCCATCCAACCTGGCCTTGGACACTTCCAGGGATGGGGTGAGGGATGACATCAATCAATACTCGATTGAAGATGATATGGATAGAAATTAAGCATCCAGATGGTTCACAGCTCTTGCTGCAGTTTGCAACCAGCAAACAGAACCAGGCAACAGCTGTAAAACCCCTCACCCAGCACCAGTGACCAAGCCATGATGGAAACATCCTTAAGGACAAGATCCGTGTCTCACGCCCTCCTGCAGTGTCAGCAGCAGTTGCTGTTTGGAGTCAAGCGAGCCCAACCTCCTCCACAGCACTACAGTGGGAGCAGAGCAATCCAGGCTGGGAGCAGCAGCCCAAAGAGCATCGCTCCCCTCGCCCCACGGCACCCCTCGAGTGCCACGTGGACATGCAGTGTCCCCACAGAGCTGTGCCAGGGACAAAGCACAGCGAGGAGCTGCCTCCCAAACAGGCAAATCATGAACCAGGAGCAACAGCAAAGCACCATATGGAACCAGCGAGTGCCACGGGAAAACAAGCTGACTGGGAACACCAATTATTAATCACTGTTTAAAAACAAGTAGTTCAAAGTCACCAGGAGCTGCAGGGCTGCCCTGGAAACCTGCATGCTCCAGCACCCAAAGAGTGATAAACACTGCAGGAGTTGTCTGCAGAGGGACAAGGTGTTACAAAAATCCTTCTGGGAGGGTGTATTGCTTCATTTTATTATGTACAAGCTAAACAGAAAAAAATACTTTCCCCTCCAAGGGTGGTCCAACACTGGAAGAGGGACCGGGAGAGATTCTGCAATCTCACACCTTGGAGATTTCAGGGGCTGGAGCCCCAGGAGCGGCTGAGGGAGCTGGGAAAGGGGCTCRGCCTGGAGAAAAGGAGGCTCAGAGGGGACCTTCTGGCTCTGCACAACTCCTGACAGGAGGGGGCAGCCAGGGGGGGTCAGGCTCTGCTCCCAGGGAACAGGGACAGGATGAGAGGAAACGGCCTCAAGTTGTGCCAGGGARGTTCAAGTTGGATATTGGGAAAACTTCTTCACCGAAAGGTTGGCCAGGCACTGGCACAGGCTGTCCAGAGTGGAGTCTCCATCTTGGGAGGGATTTAACAGCCCCGGGGATGTGGCACTTGGGGACAYTGGATTAGTGGTGGCCTTGGCAGTGTTGGGGGAGCGGTTGGATCAGGGGCTCCCAGAGGCCCCTCCAGGAAGCCCTCAATCCCTTCACATCTCTACCATCAGCAGTGGTTCTCAAGCTCCTTCCTGAACTCCCCACCTCAGCTTTCAGTGGAGTCTCAGCACAAGAAACAAGAAAAACCCCTCTGCATTGTGCTCGAGCCCTTATGATGCCAACCAAGAGTTAACTGCTGGATAAACAGAGCTGGTGAAGAATGCTGCTCTGGGAAACAGCTTTTCCAGGGAAATGAGCCACAGGATAACCCAGACAAGACAGCTAAAGTGCCCCAGGCACCCATCACTGTTCTAAGAGCAGAGTTAATGCTGCTCGGTGGAGAAGCCATTCCCTTCCCAACAAGGACCACACCACACAGCACCACATGGTTTGCCCCTCCCCGTTTGTCACTGCCCACACAAAGCACTGCTAAAGGCTCCCCAGACACCCAACCCACAGGTAACCCATTCCAGCYCATCCCACAGAGGAGCCAACACCAGCCAGAGCTCTCGGAAAGGTCAGGGAGCTGCTGGGAGAACACAACCAACACTCATCGATGCATCCGTGGCCACATGAGCCAACGCTGATCTTCGATGAATTAATACTCACCTGCAGATCCTCTCTAATCTCCTTGAAAACACTTATCTGTTCAAGGTGATTAGATTCTCCTGTACAGAGCTGCTAATTATAGATAATGATAAATCTGAGTGGCAGCCTGCCAGAGGAGTTCAGAGAGAGAGTTTGGATCACCAGCAAGTCCAGCAGACTCGTCCTGAATCCTCAAACTGCCTTCCCAAGCCGGCATCGCCAAATCAGCCAAAAAACTTGGTCAAAAACAACCTAAGAGGAACAACYAAGGGCAATTAAAATGGTCCAACTGTCTTGCTGTGGATTTAGGAGCTTCCTAAACCCACACACCTCACTCCAGAGAAGGGGACTGCACGGGAAGTCTTCAGGAATTCCTCAGCAGTTCTTACTTTTCACAGGTTCAGAGCAGGGAATACAACGCAAAAGCGGATGAAGTTTCCCTGGCAGCAAGACTTGACGTCTTCATCGATGCAGCAAAGCTACAGGAGGCTTTAAACGCTCCATTTGGGAAAAATACTCTAATTAGAAGCTTTAATTCAGCAAACTGTCCCTGTGAAACCAACTGGGCAGCAAAGAGGCGTCGCGCTTGGCTGCCGGAGCAAACCCCGCGGAACGGCTCCCGACGGATGGCACGGCACCCACCCACGCACAGCACGGCCGGGGACACCCAGGGGACGCCCCGGATTTCAGGAGCTCAGCTCTGCAAACCAAAATCCCACCAGGCAACGTGACAGGCTGGGGTTTAAAGCTAAAGAGCGAGCGGCAGGAAATCCAAATGGAACAAAAAGCTTCAACCTGGAACGGAATCAACCCACGCAAGGAGGCGGCTTGGGCATCACGGGGCAGCTCGCCCAGTTTAGATGATTTTAGCAGACAAAATGAAGTTTCTGTGAAGCTTCKCCCGAGCAGCCACAGCTAAATCGGGGGGGGTTGTGCAGCTACAAAGGTGACAGCACAAGGAGAGCACAGCAGTTCACCTGCAAGGGCAGGAAAGGAGACTTCGGGCACAGACCTGCCGAGCTCTGATGAGCACAAAGCCAGCAGAAAGCAAGACCCGTGGCTCACAGAATGCCAGACCTTTATAGAATATMTATATCTATAGATATATCCTGCCTGGCTCCTGTCAGCAAGCTGGAATTCATACCAGAACAGAAATGCCAGTTTTTACCCCAGCCTGTCTCCCAGGAGCGCTCCCAGATGAGCAATTCAAGCTGACACAGCCACTATTTCAGAGCGCTGGTTTTGAAGAGTATCATGGAGGCTTCTCTCCATTTAAGAGAGACTTTACCACGTGTTCTGCACTGTATTTTTGTACTCCTGACTCACAACCAAATTAACTCAGTTGTCATCAAGCCCAGCGATGAAAAGAAGCACAAAACCCTCCAGCATCCCTTTTCCCAAGCAGCTGCTGCAGGTCTGCTCTGCCTGAAAGCTCCACAAAGTTTCAACTCTTTCACATGCTGCTCAGAATAATTTCCTGGAGTGTTTCTGTTTGTTGTTTCAGCCTAAAACRGATCAAATGGTCCTAAAATAAACCTGGTTGTTCTGATCCGAAATAATTGTTGAAGAAAACCACTTGTTTGCTCATGACAGACTTGGCATCAACACACAAAAATAATATTCTGACATGGTTACAAGTGGAGCATTAAACTCCAACAGACCTTTTGAGCAGAGTTAAAGCATTCCAGACAGGATTACAGTAAATTAGCTGAATTACTAAGAGGTAACTACATTTCTTTAGTGGGGGAGGGGTGTTGTTTGGTTTAAGTTCTTTGGGGGTTTTAAACAACCCCAAGAAGATAAARACATCATTGAATTTCTGCACTGTTACCTGCCATGGTCTGACCTCAGGATGCAGGTTCCTGATCTCTCTTAGAGCTGGAACAGTTTGTACTCACACCTGACTGGGAGCTGAAGCTCTGGGATCTGCTTCAGGCTACGTGTCAGCAGCTGGAGCGGAGAGGAAATCAGCTGATGAACACTATGTCGGGAGGAAAAACAGCTTTGGAATAGCCTTTACAGAGAATTCCTGTCTCAGGGGGTTTGGCACTTTGAAGACTTACTATTTTATAAAGCTCAACCATCTCTAATATCCGGGATTGTTTCCGCGTCCTGAAGTACAGYCAACATCTGCTGCACAACGCGGAGGGTGACAGAGCACTTGTGTTCCAAGTGACAAGAATAAACATGATCCGAATCACAGAATCCCTGAATGGTTTGGGTGGGAAGCGACCTTAAAGCTCCTCTTGTTCCATCCCCCTGCCACGGACAGGGACACCTTCTTAGAGGATAAAAACACCAACATCATCCAGGTTTGTATTTTCCCCACTCAAGTGAGACAAGCAGCACAACAGAACCTACAAAGATGACACCGCTTTGGATCCAAGCTCGCAGCCTCGGGGCGTCTGACACGCTCCTCGCTGAGCCCACAGCCCGTCTGCACAGAACCACCGCGTCAGACAGCACAGAGAGCCAGGCACCGCTCTGCAATCACTGCTGGAGCTTCCCCCCGTCCCCCAGGAACGCAGCCCCCAGCCTGGGCCGCCTTCCCAAGCGCAGCATCCCCGGCACAGCATCCCAGGCCATCCTCCCACCGCCACCGCAGCGCTCGCAGCCGCTGGCACGGCTGGGGGAAGGATTCCCAGGCTCTGGCAAGGAAACAGCAGGTTACACAGCTAAGGGAGGAGGGTTTGGGTTGTTTGGCCGGAAGGTTGTGATTTGGGCAGTTGCAGACGCTGCAGCAGGAGGGGAGGGATGGAGGGATGGATGGGAGATCGAGGGTGTTCAGTCCCGGAGCCCCGCTCCGGATCCCGCCGCGGCTCTGCAGGATCAAAACCCGAGTTTGGCTTTCAAAGAAGGAAAAAAGTCCAAACTGAGCAATACGAGGCGATTTTCGCTGAGCAGTAGCGGARCCCCCGCCGTCCGTCCCCCCCTCCCCGGCGGCCCCTGCCCGTGCCCCCGGCCGCGGTACCTGTAGTAGCTGAGCAGCCCATTGCTGAGCACGAACCAGCGGCGCTGGTAGCCCTTCAGGTAGTTGGTCCACTTGAAGAGCCACCCCTTGTAGGTGTCGGAGCCCGGGGGGGCGGCGGGCGGCCCCCCCGCCGGGCCCCCGCCGCCGCGGCCGCCCGGCTCGCCGCTCATGGCCGGCAGCTCGTGGCAGGCCAGGCAGGGGACGGCGCTGAGGAGCGAGACCAGCCCGCGGGTGCCGCCGCCGCAAAGCGCGGCCGCCTTCCCCATAGACCCCGCGGGGCCCGGCCRAGGCTCCGCCGCTCCCGGGGCGGCCCCGGCCCGTCCGCACCGACCGGGGGCGGCGCCGCCGCCACGTGACCGCCATGGGGGGGGGGGGGGCGGGGGAGGGTGAGGGTGAGGGCGGAGGCGGCGCGCGCCCCCCGGCGGCGGGGCGGGAACGGCTCGCGCCGCCCCCGCCCTCACCCCCCCCCCCCGCCATTTTGACCCCCCGCCGCCATTTCGTGCCGGGGGGCTGGAGCGGGGGGGTGGTGTGAARATTGTTCCGTATAAAGCTTCCCCCAAAAAATCCTCCTTGGTGTTGCCCGCCCTGCTTGGAGGAAAAGCCCCGTCCCACTGTCCCGCTCATCCACTTCCCCCACCAGCACACGGGCCTGGATTTTATGCCTGGAGGCACTGTGGAGGCCTGTGGCAGGTGCTGCCCGGTCAGGTGTCCCCACATCTGCTCAGGGCTCTTCCCTTCCTTCTTCACTTTCCCCATTCCCCCTTCTCTTCCTTTCCCTGTTCCCTCTCCCCTTCCCTTCCTGCCCCCCCCCGCCCCCCCCCAGCCCACAGATCGCCTCTCACTCATCTCCCTGATCCGCTCTGATCCCCCTGATCCCGTTATTGTCACCCATCACCTGCACAGAGAGTCCCAGCCCTGCCAGGGGCTCGGGGGGGGTGAGGGGACTCCCTAGACCTGGGAAATCTCCAGAGAGGGCACTGTGCTCCAAGCCTCGGRATCTGGGCCAGGCAGCTCCGAAGGTGAAGAAGACTCCATGCATGGCCCTGGGCTGAGCTCCTGCCCCTCTGGAGCAAGGTGAGCAATTCCTCCCCCAGAGTCCCTCAGCCAAGAGTACTGCGGACACTGAGGCAGCCCTTGGGGCCAGTCCTGTGTCTGCAACAGCCTGAGAGTGCTTTGGACTCCAAAGGCTGCTATTCAGAGGGCCATGGAATAGCCTAGGTTGGGAGGGACCTCAAAGCCCATCTCTTTCCAACCTCCTGCCATGGGCAGGGACACCTTCCACTASCCCAGGCTGCTCCAAGCCCCATCCAACCTGGCCTTGGACACTYCCARGGATCCAGGGGCAGCCACAGCTTCTCTGGGCAACCTGTGCCAGGGCCTCCTCACCCTCCCAGGGAACAATTCCTTCCCAGTATCCCATCTAACCCTGCCCTCTGGCAGTGGGAAGCCATTCCCTGTGTCCTGTCCCTCCATCCCTTGTCCCAAGTCCCTCTCCAGCTCTCYTGGAGCCCCTTTAGGCACTGGAAGGGGCTCTAAGGTCTTCCTGGATCCTTCTCTTATTCAGGSATATCTTTTGCTGGGAGCTCTTGGGCTGCTGGTGTTTGGGAACTGAAGCCTCCCTGGACASGGAGTGTCCTTCTTGCTGTAACTACACTCCAAACTATCTACATGGGTACCAACTTCTCAAAGTCTCATGGATCCCAGCATCTTTTGTGGCTGCCAAGAAGGGAACACACCTTCCCTGGCTGTGTCCGAGGAGAGAGGAGCCTCACCAGTGCCACTGCTTTCTCCTGTGAAGGGAGGCTGCAAGGAAGGGCCCTAAAGTCAGGAGTGGGCTATCAAATCCACACGGGCAGGACTCGACAGGATGAGGGGAAACAGCCTCAAGCTGTGCCAGGGGAGGTTTATATTAAATATTAGGAAAACTTTCACAGAAAGGGTTCTAAAGCCCTGAGACAGACTGCCAAGGGAAGTGGTAGAGYCACTATCCCTGRAAGTGTTAAAAAACACATGAATGTGGCACTTGAGGACATGGGTTAGTGGTGAACAYGGTGGTGCTGCCTTGACTTGATRATCTTAAACGTCTTTTCCAACAATTTAATGCTTTTACCCAAAGAGCTCAGACCCAGCAGCTTTGCCAGGGAGAGAAGAGGGATTTGGGGCTTTATTTCTTGCCCTTGCGCTTGCCTTTGCCCTTCTTCAATATGGACTTGTAGACGGAGCGCACCAGGTAGCCCTTCCATCCCGCCTGGATGCGGGCGGCYGCGCGGTTCCTGTTGGCCAAATCCTGCGCGGCCTCCTCCTCCTTCTGCCGAAGCAGCCTGCGCTCCTCCTCGATCTGCGTGTACTCCTGGAGCAGCAGAGCGTGTTTCTCCATCAGCACGGACAGCTGGGCCTTCTCCTCCTCGTAGACAGCCTGGAGCTCCTCATACTTGGCCTGGCAGGACGGCAGGGACCAGGGACAGCAGGTCAGCAGCTCCTCCCCACGTCCCCAGGTGGGGGTCCTGAAACCCATCCCAAAGCCGTGCAGAACTGGGAGCTGAGCTGAGACTTTCCAGAGGGTTTCCAAAGGAAGGCATGTGCCCAGTACCAGGGAATTTCATGAGATGCCAAGTCCCAGTATCTTGATGCTGCTCTGAAAAATGCTCCCACRATAGAAGATTTGGGGAACCAGCAGCGTGGGGCTGGGTCTGCCTTGACAAATTCTGCCCCAAACATGGGGATTCTGCCTCTCCACAGACAGGAAACCAAAATAATCCCATTATTAAGTATCTGATGGGGGGATCATTCCTTACAATTAGCAGCAGCTTTCAGGCCCCTCCCTGCATTTTGCTGGGTTAGGAATCCAGCAGCTTTTATCCAACCCCATAAATAGAGCAAGAACAGGAAAGCTACYCAGGCCTTCCCAGAGGTGAGTTTTGGGGGTGCTCATGTGACCCTCAGCCTGTTATGACTCAGTTGGGTGCAGGCTGTTGGGTTCCTTGGTATCCAGCACATCCATCAAGGATCCAGCAGGAACAGGAGCAGGATTTGGCTACCAGGTAGGGCCATGAGGATTGAGGATTGGAGCAAAACTGAAAATCCTGTTTCCTGGCATCAGATGGACGTGCCTGACAGAATGTGGTGACCCATTTGACCCCAAATACTGTGGGATTTAGCAGTGGATCTAACTTTTCCTAAAGCCAAAGCAGCAGTGGACTYCTGGACACACAGGCAGGACAAAGATCCCCTTCCTATAGTTCATCTGGATGGAGAACTGCCTCTCACTTCCATGGCCTCCTGGGTAAGAGCCACATGTCCATTTGGACAGGAATTTACCTGAATAAATCACCTCATGGTAGAGCAAAGCAGTTAAAGCCCATACCTGTTTTTCTGCCATGTCTCTGTCATATTTCTGGATCCAGCTCTCAATTTCCCTCTCCACTTTGCACTTCCTCTGAAACACAAAACAAAGTTGGATCCTTGCAGGCACCTGAGGCCTGGCAAGAAGTATCCTGAGTGAGAAAACAGGGAAGCTTTGACCCCCAGCCTCATTATATCTGAGTATTACACCTCCTCCCTGGGACAAGCTTCCTTCAGCTGACACATATGTGGTTTGCCCTGGTTTGAAGATTCTCTCGAGACATTCCCAAAGGGCTTTATTTGGTTTACAGCAGGGAGCTGGGGGGTTGAATGGCACCTGAAAGTTGCTTTCTGCAGGAGGAAGTGAACGTGTCTGATGGAATGTGGCAAGTCATCGACAAACTGGGGCAACCAGCCTAAAACTGAAGCAATAGAGAACTGCAAAGCATGAACAGACAGTGGGACAGAAAGTATTCAGAAGATGGAGTCTTTTAAAATAAAGAGAGATTTCTGGCTGTAAAACAGTTTAGCAGTGGCTGTGCTGCTGTACCACCTGGGGCAGTTTACCTCCAGCTCTGCATCTGTGCTCTGTGGAGTCATTCCTGCTCCATTTCCTGGGTGATGCTGCCCCAGGATGTCCCAAGGGCTCCCAGGTCATCGCGAGGCCACACCTCAGCTGTTTAGACCACAAGTACAACTTGTACTTGCTGAGGAAAGGACACGTCTGTGGTCAGTGAATCCATTTGCCTGAGTGCTGGAATGAGCTGAGCACTCCACACGCGGCCCTGCTGTGGCAGGAATTGCRGCAGGGACTGCCTGACACAGCCACTCTGCCAAAGATTTTGGGGGTTGTACTGCAGCTCTAACTTGGGTTTGATGCTCTGTCAGTGCCCAGCCCTGCTGCCACTTCGTGCTGCACCACCCAATGCAACAGTGAGGGATGCCCCATCCCCAGCGTGGGCTTGCTGCCCGTGGGAGGCTGTGCTGGTTTGGAGGGAATACCCAGGATGAGCAAAATGAGAAGGAAAATGCTCTTTTTCCAGTTCCACATTCTCTGTGTCACCAGTGTGTTCTGCTCAGGGCAGAGCTGTTGCTACAAGGGCCTGAGCCTGCCTGCTGCTCCCATTCCTCCTCCTGTATCTGCTCGGCCCTGGGGAGGAGGAGGACTTTGGGGTGCTGGTGGGTGAGGGCTGGCCATGCCCCAGCCATGTGTGCCCTGGGCTGATCCCCCAGTGTGGGCAGCAGGGGAGGGGGGGGATTCTGCCCCTCTTCCCCACTCAGGTGACACYCCACCTGCAGAGCTGCCCCAGCTTGGGGTCGCCAACATCAAAAGGTTGTGGAGCTGCGGGAGCAATTGTAGAGGAGGCCACGGAGATGCTCCAAGGGCTGGAGCCCCTCTGCTCTGGAGCCAGGCTGGGAGAGCTGGGGGTGTTCACCTGGAGRRRAGAAGGCTCCAGGGAGACCTTAGAGCCCCTTCCAGTGCCTAAAGGGGCTMCAGGARAGCTGGAGAGGGACTTGGGACAAGGCATGGAGGGACAGGACACAGGGGAAATGGCTTCCCACTGCCAGAGGGCAGGGTTAGGTGAGATATTGTGAGAGTGGGGAGGCCCTGGCACAGGTTGCCCAGAGAAGCTGTGGCTGCCCCTGGATCCCTGGGAGTGTCCAAGGCCAGGTTGGACGGGGGCTTGGAGCAGCCTGGGCTAGTGGAAGGTGTCCCTGCCCATGGCAGGGGTGGGACTGGATGAGCTTTAAGGGCCCTTCCCACTGAAACCATTCTGGGATGATTCTATGAAATCAGATTTCCCCTTCATTCAGCCTAACCTGACTCCTGGGCTTGTCTCTTCTGCCAAGTGCTGGGCAGAGCAGAACTGCTGAGCCCCCAGCATCAGCCACATTCCACCCTGAACACCAAATCAACTCTAAAAGGTGCTTTTCTATCAAACCAATATTGAGTTTGCTGTGTTCCCGTTACAGCAGATCCCTGGTTTCTCACTGTCCCTCACCTGTCTTGCTCCTGCCCTGCACCCTGCCAGAGTCACAGCACAGTGTGAAGGTGTTCCAGAGCTGAGGCAGCCGGCAGGAGCAGGACCTGTGACAGGCTCTGTCCCTGCTGTCGCTGYGGGGCTGCTTTCCGCTGGAATCAGCAGAGCATGAGGACAGGGAGGGTGTACTCTGACAAACACCATGTGCATCCTGCCAGGAACGAGCAGGGACCAAGGAACTCCTTGCAGCAGGCAGCAGCCAGAGCTGACAGCTCTGCAAACAGGCTTAAACCTCCTGTCCCAGAGTTCTCCTCCCCTTTACCTTCCTGAGAACCARCTCTGAGGCTCGATGCTCCAGCACCAGTGCACTGAACTGTGCTCCCAGGCGCAGAACRTCCTGCTGCAGCCCGGCACACCTGTCCTGGGAAGCTTCCTCATCCTCTTTTTGCTGCTTTTCTCCTTCCTTCTTGATCTGCCAGATGTCAGTCTTGCACTCCTTCTCCAGATCTTCCATGCTGGTTTTGAGGTTTTCGATTGTTTTATCCTTCCTGTTAATCTAGACCAGAAAACAAGAGGAAAACCATTGGGAAATGCCAGTGAGGAATAAGGTGGGCAGGAGAAGAAAGAGCCTTGCAAAGATGGAGGAGATCCAAGAAGGGACCCTTAGGTGCCTGCTCAGGTAGCACCAAGGACCTGCCACTGCCGGCTGAGGGAAGAGTTAGATTTACACAGGAGCTTTGGAAACCTTCCCCTGGCTCCTCTGGGAACCTGTTAGTAAAGGCAGAGAGTGAACAAACCACCCTGAGCCCCACTGGCACTGCCACCTGAGGAGCAGCCAAACCAGATTCCCTGGAGCAGCCCTCAAGGGCTGGATCAGGCTCCCAGYGACTGTCTGGGGGACGCAGCTCAGTGAGGAAATGCCCAGCTGGGATCAGAGAAACGGATTTATTCACAATGCCCTGGACAAGCTGCCAAATYGCACGTAAAAATCTCAAGTGTCTCAATTCCCAGAACTCCAAGGAGCAGAGGGAAATGGGAAAGCAGGCCCTTGGCTCTGCCAGCAGTGAGCCCAGGACAAAACCTTCTCAGCCAACACCTCTTGGAGGGAGGAGAAAGAGAAGCACAGGTAGAAAACAAAGGATTGTTGTCAGGAGCTCTGGGCTTGGATGCTGGCACAGCCCACAGGCTGGCAAGGTGCCTGRGAAGTGCCCAGTCGATTATCTGCACCTCAGCTGCAGATAAAATTAAAGATTCATGTAATTCATATAATCACTGATTAATCACAAATGCTCCAAGGCAGCTATTAGAGTCGGGAGTCACAGAAATGTTGGTTTTAAGCAAGAGTGAAGACAGAGCAGATATTAAAAATGGATTTTAATCAGAGCAATCTCTCCCTGTAATGATTTTTCATGTTGATTCCCTGCAGCAGCAGGGAATGAAGCAGCTGGCACTGTCACCCTGCCAGGACACCACCACAGCAGTTTGTGCCTGTCCTGCCACTCCTCTGGAACTCAGGGACTTGTATTGTTCAAGCTGGCTGGTGACAACAGGTTCAAAAYATGCCAAATTCAAGTTTTAAAAAAATYAAGTGTGCAATAGGCATCTTTCATTATATTTTACAATAAAAATAGTATMTTTTAAATTTAGGATCTGGTTTAGAAATTATTTCTGTGACTTGCTCTTTAGGAACTGCAATAAAGGGATCAGCTTTTAGTTACCAGAGTTTTGCTCCAGTAACACTTGGTTGGAAAACATATTCCCACAAGATCATACCTCCTCCTCTCGAGTCTGGATGGCTGCTGCCAGCTCTGCCTGTAGAGCTGAGATCGTTTCCGTGTTTTTCTCAACCCGGAGGGAGCTGTCTCCCATGAACTGAATCTTTTCCTTCTCTTCCTCAGGACTCGTCAGGAGCCTCTTGAGCATCAAATCCCTGAACTCCTTAAAGGCTTTGATAAACACATCAGGTGCTGACTCTCTCAGGCGAATTTCATATTTCAGTCCATGGTAAAGCAGAGGGTTGGCCAGGAAGAGCCTCAGGATGTGTCTCACAGAACGTTTCAGGCGTTGCTCCCCAGCTCTCCTCCTCTCCTCATCCCCAGGGCTGGCCAGCAGCTCCTGCATTTCCACTGAAAGCTTTTGATGCTCCAAAAAGCTGCTTGTGAGCTCAGGTCCCAGCATCTTAGCAAACCTCTCCAGGGAGCTGGTAATCCGTGGAATCAACCTTGTGATCTCCAGCTTGACAATGGTCTCATCCAAGACAGTTAGGATTCTTTCTGTCTCCGTGCTGTCAGGCTTTAGCTGGTGTGGATCTAACACCTTCATGACACCTACTGGGATCGCTGTCTTCCCTGGAGTTGCCATGCCCTTCACCAAGGTTCTTTGCTTCACGAGGATGCTTGGAAGGCAGCTGGATCCCCTGTTGCCATGGATTCAGTTAAACACCTGTGGGCTGAGTGGTTTGAGGTCTAGAAAGGACACGCCAGCTCTTACACAAGGTGAGACTCTGGAAGGAAATCGAGGTCCCTGTGCTGCTGCTGCTGTCACATAATCTCCCCTCTTGGATTTTCTCTCTAAAAGGAAAACACGGACAGCATTAGAGAAACAATGTAATTTGGGAAAACATGAGAGTTCCAGATTATGCTGGAGTTCTCCCTGGGTCTGGGCACAGGGTCAGGACATGGGGCTGTGGATTAGAGCTGCTCTCTGTCTCCGAGCAGCCGTCGAACACCCATGGGAAGGGAGTGGTGGGTTCCTGGCTTTGAAGGGCGGTGGGGAGAAAGCTSCCAACAGCTTCTGAGTGGCAGCTGGGGTGGAACAGCACAAACTGCAGCTCTGCAGTCCCCAGAGGGGTGTGGAGAGGAGCTTGAAGGGCCCTGGGGCCACCTCGGTGGGAAGGGCAGGGYTTCCGGTGGGAAACCTCTGTGGGAAATCTCTACCCTTCCAGGCCTSGCAGTTGCCAGAGGGATGGGGTGGGAGAGGAGATCTAGCAGGGACAGGGGAAAGAAGAGGAGACAGAGAGGGGACAGGGAGGGGACAGGGGGCAGCTGTGTGCAGAGGCCTCGGTGTGGGTCTGGGACAGCAGGAGAACCCAGGGCATGGGGGACAGTCAGAGGTCGGGGGGGTGATTGGCTCCCCGTGTGAGGGACGGGCGGCTCGGGGGCCGGGCCGGGAGGATCCGGGAGGGTYTGTGGGACCAGCGGCCCTGGGGCACCCCGGGGGTGAGACGGGGTGTGTCACGAGTCGGTTATTGGGAGGTGCCGGCCCCAGGCGGCCTCCAGCCCCTGCAGCGCACTTGGTGCCGATCCCGGTCCCGGTCCTGGTGCCGATCCCGGTCCCCGTCCTAGTCCCGATCCCGATCCCGCTCCCGATCCAGCCGCCAGCGCCTCCCGTTGCCAGGCGACCCGAGGGGGCGGGGCCTTTGCGGGCCCTTCACGGCGCGCGGGGCTTGCCCCGCCCCGCGCGGGCCCCGCCCCTCGGCCCCGCCATGGCTTGATTGGCAGCGCCAGTGGGGCAGTCACCGCAAGGGGGCGGGGTACATCATGGCGGCCGTGGGGATGTGAGGGGAGCCGGTGGCGGACGAGAGGCGTCTCCCTCCGACCGGACTGCCCAGCGCTGTATTCCTGAGAGCACCACAAATAACCCGGAAAATAAACTTTGTCCACCCGAGRTCGAGTTTGCCAGGCGCGGGTCAGCCCAGTGGGTGTCCAGGAGCCCCGAGGGGGCTGCTTTGAAATATGAGAACACATCAGAATTCCCCTAAGCCGCACTGTTACTGGTTTTACAGGGCTCTGCATTCAGGGCCATAAAAGTGATGGTGAACCTCAGCTGATGAAGATGCTGATGTTATACAGGCTCAGTTAATTGGTTACCTGTGAATTAGCGAAATTACCTGGCTGCCAAGAGCAYGATGGTCGTTGAACACTGCGCTGGAGCCGTGCCCTCACCCTCTGCCCGGGCGCTCACATGGATGCCTTCGGGAGAGAAGGGTTTGGTTTCCAGCAGAAAACGGGGCAAAATGCTGAATGCCACCCTATGCTCCCAGTGCTGCCAGCTCTGTCCCTGGGGCAGGAGCCGGCACGGAGCAGCTTTGTCCCAATCCCAGCCTCTCCTGGCCTGAGCAGCACCTTTATTTCTGTGTGTGGAGTGTCCGAGCCCGTGAATAAATCTGCAGTGCTGGGACCTGCAGTGCCCACCGCTCAGATGTTACCAACTGCTTCCCTACACAAAGCAAACGAGGGGCTGCTCATGGGAGATGTAGTGAGACCACCAGGGCTGGGCTTTCTGGCCTGGCTCTGGTGAGGATGGATGAGGGGACACTTGGCCTTCTTGCCCACCTGGGCACGCCTGACTCGTGTCCAGCTGCTGTCACCAGCACCCCCAGGGCCTTTTCCTCCAGGCTCATCACCTGGAGCTGTGACCTGCATGTGAGCCCCCTCCCGCCCAGAGCGGCTCATCCAAAGGACTGATTGGAATCAACGCCAGGATTTGGTGTGACAATGAGTCTGGGTTTGGGTCCACCCCAAGCTGGGACATGCCCAGCCCGCTGTGGGAGAAAGGGGTGGCTGGAACTGCAAGTCTGGGCCAGGCTGTCCTGTAGCCTCCAGTGAAAGCACTGACCTGCCCAGAAATACCTTCTCAGGCTCTAATTTGGCAACTGGGATCTCACTGGATCTAGGTCCAGAAGATCCATGATTTCCTGGCTGCAGGATGATCGAGAGTCGTGGGATTTAAGCACCGCAGGGCTGTKATTTGAGGCTACAAAGGGGATGTGCTGTCAGTTGGATGTGTCCCTCATGGAGCTCATCACAGCACAGAGAACAGCCCTTGAGACATGGAGAGATGCTGCTTTTCCTGTCAAGGGCTTCAGAAGGGATCCCTGTCCCCCATGAAGGGCTGCCACGAGCCCTGCATTTTGGCAATTAAATCAATCATGAAAAGAACATCTTTTTCTTTCCAAAGTGGAGGAGTGTCCTGATTGCTTCATTTGAAATGTGCCACTGCTATCCAAGAAATGCAGACTTGGACTTCCTGACAGCCATGACCTGGAGATGGGATCAACTGCCCAGTGACTGTCACCAGAGTCCCCTGTGTCCTGATGTGCACAGCCTGCTCAAAGGGACAGCAAGTCCTTGGGACATCCAGGGAGACAGGGTGGAAAAGGTGGAGCTGTGGGTCGAATCCAAACCTCCTCTAAAGTAGGGAAGACTGTGGATCACTGCTGCTCCCTCCTGGATCTGGGTAATTACAGATATTCCCATCTTCCATAAAGAGATGGGGGTGATGACACATGTCCTGAGCAGCCCCAACTCGTCCTGCAGCTCCAAACACCRCTCCGGGCCAGCAGCAGCTCCTGGGCCAGGAAGGAAACCAGGTCGATGGATGAAACATCACCGAACCTGCGTCAATCCCACCTCATCCAGGATGTAGGAAAACCTCAGATCCATCCTCAAACAATTCCCTGCACTCAAACCCACCAGACTGCATCACTGCCTGAGCCAGAGGTCCCCAAGAATCCAAAGTATGTGGGCAGGGGAGGGGTGTGGGGCATGTCCAAGCAGGGAAGGGAGAGCTGGGAGCTCCTGGGTGCCGGTACAGCCCGGGCACACCGAGAGTTTGAGTCTGGCTGTGTTCCAGCACCAGGGCCTTGTGACAGACACCTGAACACCAGAGACTTCCCTGCCCCAGCTGGGCTTCACCCACCATGCAAACCCCTCTCCAGGTGCTGAATCCCACTCCTGGGTGGCAAAGGGAAGCACAGCTCAGAGTGTGGGAACCGGCCAGACGATCAGCTCGGAAAACCAGAATCCACCCCAGTTTGGCTTGCCCAAATAATTTCCCTGTTCCTGCTGCCACCCACCCCTATGTGGGACTTGGGAAGGGACAGCAGGGAGGGGGATGATTTAAACCGATGGTGAAATGATGGCAAAAGAGCAGAAGCACACAGTGAAGCCTTGCTGTGGGTGACAGCACCCCAACCTGTCACTGMAGGGACAGTCCCTCCTGCCACCATCCTTTGGCTGCAGCTTTGCATCGTGCTCTGCTGGGAACATGGAGCTCTGGCACCACACCAGGCCCTGGAGGAATCCACAGGGCCGACTGATCCCTGACCACATCCCGCCTGCAGCTCTGGCCGCTGTTCCCCCATTCCCATGTCGTGCTGTCAGTGGGATGATGGCATCCATATCGTGAGCAGGTGGGAAGGAGTTTGCACTTCCCTGACCCCCAGAGCCTGTCAGAAAGGCCCAGGCAGGGCACAGAGAAACCAGGGAGCAGTACAGAGCTGGCTGAAGGGAAGAGTGCAGTGGGATTAGTGTAAACTCTGAGCAGAAGGACCCAACAGGGGGAAGTGGAGAGGACTGGAGGTGCTGGGATGGCTCTGAGAGCACCAGGCTGGAGCTGGGTGGCAGGAGCAGGAGTGCAGAAGGACACGGCCAGCTGTGGGCAGGTGTGGCACAGGAGAATGGGGTCCCTGGGGCTGTCAGGGCACAGAGACCAGRATGTGTGAGTTTGGTCGGCAGCTGCTGAGGCCAAACCTCAAACCCTGTGTCCAGTTCTGGGCCCCGCATGAYAAGAGAGACCTGGAGGGGCTGAAGCATGTCCAGGGAAGGGAACGGAGGTGGGGAAGGGGCTGGAGCASCAGGAGCAGCTGAGGGAGCTGGGAAAGGGGCTCAGCCTAGAGAAAAGGAGGCTCAGGGGGGACCTTCTGGCTCTGCACAACTCCTGACAGGAGGGGGCAGCCAGGGGGGTCGGGCTCTGCTCCCAGGGAACAGGGACAGGATGAGAGGGAACAGCCTCAAGTTGCGTCAGAGGAGGTYCAGGTTGGATATTGGGGAAATTTCTTCACTGAAAGSGCTGTCCAGCCCTGGCACATCTGCCCAGGGCAGTGCTGGACTCCCCATCCCTGGAGGGATTTAACAGCCCTGTGGATGTGGCACTTGGGAACATGGGTTAGCGGTGGCCTTGGCAGTGCTGGGGAATGGTTGAACTCAATGCTCTCAGAGGRCTTTTCCAACTTTAATGATTCTGTGATTCAATGAGTCTACAGCAAGTCTACAACCTCCAGTCTCCCAGGGAAAAGCCAGCTGTTTCCTGGCTCTGCCGAGTGGGATCACCAAGGGCTCAATCAGCACGGACACTCCACCCCTGCAGAGCCAGGTCCAGGGTGTGCCAACAGCCCCAGCCTGCCCTGGGGAACGGTCCAGCTCCAACAGCTCCAGGGGCTTCAAGGCCACAGGCCTGGGGAGGTGGCAAAGAGAGGGCAAAGGGGACAAGGCATCACCCCAGGCCTGGGGCTCTTCATCCCAGGGGTGCTGCTGCGTGCCAGGGCTGCCTCTGCCATGGGGACACTGGGATCAAGGACAGCACTGAGCTGGGGGACCAGAGAAACCGGTGCCTGGCTTCTCCCGGCACGGGGAGGACAGGGAGGGGCTCAGGGAGGCTGAGCTCCGTAACCTCCACACAGAGGAGCTCTGTTAGAGCCCCACAGCCCCTCTGCTTCCACAGMAAGGAGGGGGACACATCCCCCGCTCCCCTCAGGGTGCTGCTGCGTGCCAGGAACCACTTGGGGACACCCCTGGTGCACAGGGTAGGTCTGCTTGGTTTTAAACCAGTCCTTTTCCCACAGCATCTTCCCACAAGGAGAACCCCAGGGRTGGCCAGCACAGGTCACAACTCCGAGGCTCCTCTCGAAAAATGTATGGCATTTGCTTTTTGGCATTTCRTGGTTATTCACCTCAACACATTTCTTCTTGGGTTTCAGTGCTGCTCAACTGACCTCCCTCGAGGTCATTGGGAAGCATAAAAAATGAGCAGCTTCATTTCCARCAGAAAAGGTTTATGTTATGAAACCCAACACTGCAATGGTGGCTGGAAAACCAGGRTATAGAATCACAGAAACATGGAGTATCTTGAGTTGGGAAGGACCCACCAGGATCATCCAGTCCAACTCCTGGCCCCGCACAGACACCCCAACAATCCCASCCTGTGCACCCCTGAGAGCATTGCCCAAAYGCTCCTGGAGCTCTGGCAGCCTTGGGGCCGTGCCCATTCCCTGGGGAGCCTGTTCAGTGCCCGACAATCCCCAAGGCACAAGCCAGGGAAAAACTCCATGCCTTTTACGTCACTTTCCCACTCCCTCACAGGAAAGCAGTCCCTTGAAGAGGTGTTTCACTCCTGCAGCTGCCACGCTGCTCCCTCCCAGCCCACGGCTCTCCACCCACCYCATTCCCATCGATTTAAAAGGACAGCGACACCAGAGGGAGAGAGGGATTGTGCCGGTTTATTGCTGTAAAAGGAGCGTTCACTTCCTAAAGTTTCTGTGTGCTGGAAGCCGTGGCCAGAGCCAGGGCACAGCCTGCAGGAGGAGCTCTCTGGACGCGTCACTTGGTCGCTTTTCTGCCGGCAGCTCCTGCCTGTCCCGAGGGCTTCACTTCATCCGCAGGCAAAGGGGAGGTGGGGCTGGGCACCTTCCCACTTCTGCGATCGAACACTTCCAGGGATTTTTTAAACTGCTCGGCTGTCTTCTTCCTCCACGCCATCCTTCTCTCCTGTTCTTTCGAAAACTGCTTCTGTAACTGTTTGTGGAGACGGTGAGTCTTCTTTTTGGCCTCGTCAAAAGTTCTTACCTTTGTGAGAGCAAACAGAAGACCTTATTGCCACTCTCCTACCATGAAATAAAGAATTCCAAAGTGATGCTTGTCTTCGGGAAGAGACACATCCTGCCACATCCCTCACTATGGCCAAGGTGACCTCCAAGCAAAAAGCCCCAATATCTGCATAATCACAGAATCACAGAACCATGGAATTATTTGGGCTGGAAGGGACCTTAAAACTCATCTTGCTTCAATCCCCAGGAACACCTTCCACTATCCCAGGTTGCTCCAAGCCCTGTCCAACCTGGCCTGGAACATTTCCAGGGATGGGGCAGCAACAGCTTCTCTGGGCAACCTGTGCCAGGGCCTCATCACCCTCACAGGGAAGAATCTCTTCCCAATATCCAATCTAAACTTACTCTCTTCCAGGGTGTCATTGGAAGAACAACTGAGTCCAGATAAAGTCCATGGCCAACAATTCCTGTGGCTTATTCCAAACCACAGGTGATTGGAGATAGGATATGACAGCTGTGTCCCGAGGTCAGGATGGAGGCAAAACCATTCGTGTCAAACATGCCCCAATTCCAACAATTGCCTCTCCCAGCCATTGGAGAGAGCCTTGGCACCTCCTCCTGGTCCAGCAGGCTGAAGACCTAAAGGCCCCCTTGTGCCAGAGGGGGCCGTGAAGCCCATCCCGGGGAAGAGGAGGCCTCACCCTCTCCTCCAGGAGCTGCAGCTCATGGGGTCTGGCGTGGCCGCTGGGCAAAGGGTAGTCGAAGTCAAAGTCCCAATCTTCAGGGCTGCTCTGGGTGAGAGAGGGCTTCATGTCAGAGGCCCACGGACCTGCTCCCGGAGTGTGAGGGGCCCCCAGCCCAGTGTGAGGGGCCCCCAGCCCAGTGTGAGGGGCCCCCAGCCCAGTGTGAGGGTCCCCCAGCCCCAGGATGTGTGAGGGTCCCCCAGCCCCCCACCAGCGCCCGCTGAGCTGCTGTGTCTGGGCAGGTGCGTAGAAGGTGACGCGAGGCCGCGTTTGGCCCTGCTCCTCCATGACCTGCTGTCCCCGCTGTTGGTGGTCAGTGGTCGTCATGGTGACCTTGACCTACCTGCACGGGSGGCCTGTCACGGGTCGCCTCCAAACTCTGCCTCAGTGACACAGTGGTCACCAACAGCTCYCCCTGCCCTGCACTGACTGCACCATCCTCGATGTCTGCCTGGGGGGGTGACCTCCCTCTGTCCTGACACGGAGCTCCTGCGTGTCCCTGTGATGGACACCCCCACTGCCTGCATCTCCAGCTGCTGGGCTCCATGGCAGCCGGGATCCACAGGGGTGAGTCCATCCCCACTGGCTGCTTGGCCTGGTGGAGCACTGCTCCATGTGGGAATAGAGTCATGGCATGGTTTGGGTGGGAAAGGACTTTAAAGCTCAYCTTGTCCCACCCCCTGCCAYGGGCAGGGACACCTTCCACTATCCCAGGTTGCTCCAAGCTCCATCCAACCTGGCCTTGGGCACTTCCAGGGATGGGGCAGCCACAGCTTCTCTGGGCARCCTGTGCCAGGGCCTCACCACCCTCACAGGGAACAATTTCTTTCCAATATCCCATCTAAACCTACTCTCCTTGTGTTTGATTCTATTCCMCCTTGTCCTGTCACTCCATCCCTTGTAAACAGTCTCTTTCCATCTTCTTGGCCCCTTCAGGTACTGGAAGGCCACAATTAAGCCTTCTCTTCTCCAGGCTGAACAATCCCAATTCTCTCAGCCTTTCCTCACAGCAGAGCTGGTCCATCCCTCTGATCATCCTGGTGCCTCCTCTGGACTGGCTCCAGCAGCTCCATGTCCTTCCTGTGCTGGGCCCCCAGGCCTGGTTTCACCTGAGGGAGGCAGAGGGGCAGAATCCCCTGGGGGATCAGCCCGGGGCACAGTTGGCTTTCTCCAAGGTCAAATCCTGTCATCCCATCATARAGCCCAGCAACAGCTCCTGGCAGCAGGGTCAGGCCAGCACAAAGTTCAGCATCAGAAGGCTCCGGATGCTCCTGGCTCTCCGGCCAGGATGGTACCCCAGGTTTATGGAAATTAAGTAGCAGCAACACGGCTGCTCCGAGTACAAATCAGCAGTTGTGACCTCTTGGCAAGAAATCCAGGGAGAGCCAGCAGCAGTTCTTCCAGATCCACGCTGGAGCACTGAAAATAAACTCACATCTGAGAAGCTGGAACATGAAGTCTGTGCTGCTGAGAGTACAGAGGATTTGAGATACACCAGCRAGTAGTGAACTTTCCTATAAATAAAATCAGCACAGTTTTCACATCTTATTTGTAGCAGGGCCCTGACAGGGACTCTGAGACCACCACGTGCTCAGGGAGTGTTGTTTTATTCCAGCACAAACTGTGCTGCTGAGGCAGGACAGCAACTCGCTGTGAGTCAGGAGACTTGGAATGTCACCAACACTTGTTTTTCCTAACTGGGATACAGCTTTGGGTTTTGAGACAGCAAACTGGAGTCCCATCATCTGCTGCATTCCAGAGAGGGGAGGAAGAGCACAGGCTCCAGCATCTCTGGTTGGGAGAGACCCAAAGATGYCCTGACTCTTTCTCTTCTCCCCCCTGATTGCCA
Source organism: Amblyornis subalaris (assembly GCA_018881555.1). Lineage (NCBI taxonomy): Eukaryota > Metazoa > Chordata > Aves > Passeriformes > Ptilonorhynchidae > Amblyornis > Amblyornis subalaris. The sequence continues at coordinate 190,020 of JACAXG010000071.1, forward strand.
GAATTCTTTTTCAGGASGGTGAAAAAGGCCTCCTTTGGGGGAGATCCATGGTTATTGTCCCTGCCCATGGCAGGGGGGTGAAAGGAAATGGTCTTTAAGGTCCCTTCCAAGCCAAACCATTCCATGATTTTATGATTCGGGTGAGCTGCTCCTTGCTCATGAAGAACCCCATTCCTTGGTGGGGTCCCACAGCCCCAACAGTGAGGGGTTGGAGCCAGGTGAGGGCTGGGCTTTTCTCCAAGGGAACAAGAGACAGGACAAGGGAAACGACCTCTAGTTRTGCCAGGGGAGGTTTAGGTTGGATATTACAGAAAATTTCTTCACTGAAAGGGTGATCAGGGCGGTGGTGGAGTCCTCATCCCTGGAAGTGTTAAAAAAATTTGTGGATGTGGCACCTGGGGACATGGCTTAGTGCTGACCTTGGCAGTGCTGGACTCAGTGATCTTAGAGGGCTTTTCCAACCTTAACCATTCCATGATTCTTTGATTCTATGACTTTAACAATGTTTCTGAGCTCTTGTGATTTCATCTTTTATAAACTCAGCTACTCAGCCAACAGCCTGCTCAGCGCAGGGCAGGAGCTGTGAAAGAGAGAGCCAGCACTGAAGCCAGCAGTGAGGCCACCAAATGCTTAAGGACAAAACCTGGAGGGCATTTTTGGGTGCTGCAGCAGAGACCGTGGGGCTGGAAGGGAGTCTGAGGGGTCATCCTGTCCCTTTCCTGTCTCCAGTCTCATTTGGGCTGCTTCAAGCATCCTCAGATCTCTGTCCCTGGGCCAGGCTGTCCTACCAGGAAAAATGCAATCTTCCCACATCTACCCTAAAAAAGACTTTGCTATAACTTCAGTTCCATACCCAGGACAGTCCCTGACACTGTTTGAGGACTGTGATGTGGTAGATTTAAGAGCACAGCCCAGTATATCCYGGAAGGATATAATTTCCTGGCTCAGGCTCCCTGGCTTAGCAAGTGTTTGTCCCTGCTGCCTCCCGCTGCAGATCCCAAATCCCRCCGTGCCAGTGCAGTGAGCTCCCGACAGGCCCCAGGGCGACAGTTAATCCCTGTCCTGAAACAGAGATAATTTCCACCCTGTGCTCCCAGGCACACAGTAAATCCACCCTGGATTTCCTCTCCCTGCGTGGGCACACGCTACTTCTGCTCCAAGGACTCCCAGCRCCATCCCAGCACGTTCCATCGCTGCTTCCAAGGAAGGGTTCAGCAGCAGTTCAGCAGCAGATCCAGGAGAAACTGTCCAGCTGGATGTCATAAGTACACTATCACATCAGACACAAGTTTATTTCTCCCACCTTGGACTTTCACTCCTCACCTGGAGCTCGGTGCTGGAGACGGACTTTGGACAAGGAMCTGGAGTGATAGGACAAGGGGGAATGGCTTCCCACTGCCAGAGGGCAGGGTTAGATGGAATATTGGGAGGAAATTGTTCCCTGTGAGGGTGGTGAGGCCCTGGCACAGGTTGCCCAGAGAAGCTGTGGCTGCCCCTGGATCCCTGTCAGTGTCCAAGGCCAGGTTGGATGGGGCTTGGAACAACATGGGCTAGTGGAAGGTGTCCCCCTGCCCATGGCAGGGGGTTGGAATGAGATGGGCTTTAAGGTCCCTTCCCACCCAAACCATCTTGTGATTCCATGRCTCTGTGATTCCTTGCCAGCCAGCACCTCCAAACATGTGGGGTTGCCACCCATCCCTGCTGCTCAGAGCTGTGACCCCTCCCCACGASGGGACACCCTCCCCATGCCCATGTGAGGGCTGTGCCTGTCATTCCCTGCTCCAGCTGGGCTGGTCCTGCCCCATGCTGCTCTCCAGGAAGGTGTCCCATTGCTCCCCTCCCGCAAAGACCCCAGGGCTGGGATGCCATTCCCTCATCCAGCTTGGCCGGAGCAGCACCGGACTCAGCACATGGGCAGCTGTYACTGTGCTGATGGGAAACCCAATCCTTCCCGGGGCTGGAGCAGAGGGATGTCACCAGGCTGAGATCAGGGCCTGAAATACCCAGAGAGAGGGTCACCACACCCAGCCAGCCCTCCCGCCACTGCCGGGCCTTCCATGGGCAACACAAACCCCAATCCCAGCGGGAATGCTGCCCTCRGGACCCTGTGACCACCCCAGCTCCTGCCACCCCTGCACAGGGACACCCTGCAGCTGTCCATGCCCCCTGGAGCTGTAGGGCACCAGGAGCACCACAAGGCACTGAATCCAAGGTGGAAAAGGCAAAGCTGTGGGTGGAGCCGCGATCCGGGCAGACCCCAATGCCAGCAAATGCCTCAGGGGCTGGGATAGRCAGGGATTCCCTGGGGAAGGGCTCCTGAGCCAGCGATGCCGCAGGTGGCTGGTTTGCAGCTCCCATTCCTCCCAGAAAACCAAAAGGGCTTCCAACACTCCCCACTGTGGAAAAGCCTCTGCAATGTGAGCCCAGAAAGCAAACAGGCTCCTGGCCAGAGCGGGGGCCGTTGGCTGATAATTGGGGGCCCTTTGTGTCCTTTTGGGGAGGGGCACCACACCTGGGGCACCTGGCAAAGGTGGCAGCAGCGGTGGCACTCCGGGCACACCCCAGAGAGCTGCCCTCCCCTCCCCTCCCCTCACTRTGTGCTGGGAAGGAGCCGTTCCTCAGGTGCTGCTGGAAGCAGCCTCAAAACTCACTGCCCTAATAATGGGAAAAAATCGCTGTGTGGGAAAGAGGGCAGGAACCAGTGTGGATTTTCCAGGGAAAGCGGGTGGTGCTTGCGTGTTGAAGTGAGTCACAGGGGCTGGACAAGCGACACATGGTGTGATTTTTGGGGCTGTCCTGTGCAGGGCCAGGAGTTGGACTCAATGATGCTCGTGGGTCCCTTCCAACTCAGGCTATTCCATGATTCCATGATTCAGGGGACGGGATGCTCCGGCGTCATGCCGCCCCAGGGCAGGGCGAAGCTCCCAGCCCTTCTCCAGACACTTGTGGTCAGTGACTCCTCTCTGTGTCACCGCATCCCTCCGATGTCCTGTGGGGTGTCCGAGTGCCAGTCCTGGGCTTGCCGAACCGTGGCTGTCCCTGCTGGAGCTAGACATGCCGGACACAGTCGGCACCAGCTGGAGCTGGAACTTCCGTGCCTCAGTTTCCTATCCCTGCACTRGGTGTTCCTCCCTTCCTTCCTTCTTGGCCAGGAGATCACCGGGAGCCGAGGGTGGAGTACAACAAAAATAGAGCTTTATTTTGGGACAAGTGCAATCGGAGCTGGGTCCTTCGGCCCCGGCGCRGAGACGCGAGCGTGGCAACGGCCACCACGGAGCCCGGCGGCGGTGCCAGGGCACGCACCCTGGGGTGTCCCTTTGCCGTGGTGAGCGTGTCCCGTGTCACAGCCCAGCGCCGTCCTGGAGTGATGGCAGCTGCTCCAGGCTGCTCCCGTCCCCTCGGCCGGGCTCTCACCATCTCTGCCACGGATGCCAGTCTGCAGCGAGCTGGGAGGGGTGGGGACAGGGCCGGAGCTGCGGGGCCTGGAAGGGCACGGTGGGGACAAAGACGACGCTGGCAGCACCACCGGCAGCCCCGCGGGATTGTCACGACACGGCGGGGATGGGGACAGGAGAGGGGACACGCACCCGCCCTGTCCTGGGCGTCCCGTTTGGCCACGAGAACCGAGTGTACAGAGAGCCAGGGGCCACTCCAGCCAGCAGAGCTCAGTAGTGACACATACACACAGACACACATGCACACACACAGTTCTGTGTGCCCAGGTGGGACAGCAGCCGGATGCGTGGAGCTGTGTATCCAGAGCCGTGTATCCACAGCCACATCCCTGGGCGTGCCCCGCCTGCGTGTGCACACGGGGACACCTCTGCACACACACAGGTACCTGCTCACCTGCACAGGGCCCGTGTGCACAGCAGTACCTGCCAGCAGCACAGCCCTGCACACACACACACAGGGCTGTGCACACGTGGAGGGGCTCTGGCACACACACACCCGGGCACACCAGCACACGTGTGCACACAGACACTCACAYATGTACAGTCTGTACCGATGCACACCTGCCCACGTGCACGAGACCCGCTCACACACAGAGCCTGTGCACACCAACACACGTGTGCACACCACACACACATGCACACCAACACACACACATGCACATTAACACACACGTGCATACAGAGCTGTGCACACTGAAGTGTGTGCAGTGTCATACACGTCAACACGTGTGCCCCACACAGAGCCACGCTCACACCTGCAGAGCCTGTGCACACCCACATRCACAGAGCTGTGCACAGACCACTCACACCTGCAGAACCTGTGCAGTTCAACACAGAGCTGTGCACCCAACACACGTGTACACATCAGCACATCCATGTGCACAGTGCTGTGCACACCAGCACACATGTACACTGTGCACACCAGGACRTGTACACACAGATCTGGGCACACCAGAAAACACACGTGCACACAGCCATGCACAGGCACACGTGCACAGCACCATGCACCTCAGCACATCCTTGTGCACACAGAGCTATGCACCCCAGCACACGTGCACAAACTCACACACATGTGCAAACACCATGCACCTCAGCACATGTTCACAGTATGTGCAGTCACACACACTGGCACACGTGCACACCCACACACCCACGTGCACACAGAGCCTCGCATGCTGGCACACACACGTGCAAAGAGCCATACACACGTGGCCAGCACTGTCACCTCAGTGACAGTGTGCACACGGAGCCTCACACGCTGGCACACATGTGCCTACTCACACACCCCGGCACAGACATGCACAGCACCGTGTACACCAGCACACCTGTGTGCACACAGAGCCTCGCACACTGGCACACACATGTGTACAGAGTCACACATGCTGGCACACACACGTGCAGAGTCACACGTGCACAGCACTGTGCGCCTCAGCACACCCCTGCGCGCACAGAGCCTCGCACACTGGCACACACATGTGT
>JACAXG010000071.1:195333-216285 GCA_018881555.1 Amblyornis subalaris
CTCACACGCTGGCACACATGTGCCTACTCACACACCCCGGCACAGACATGCACAGCACCGTGTACACCAGCACACCTGTGTGCACACAGAGCCTCGCACACTGGCACACACATGTGTACAGAGTCACACATGCTGGCACACACACGTGCAGAGTCACACGTGCACAGCACTGTGCGCCTCAGCACACCCCTGCGCGCACAGAGCCTCGCACACTGGCACACACATGTGTACAGAGTCACACATGCCGGCACACACACGTGCAGAGTCACACGTGCACAGCACTGTGCGCCTCAGCACACCCCTGCGCGCACAGAGCCTCGCACACTGGCACACACATGTGCAGAGCCCCGCGCACTGGCACACCCGCGCACACCCGCTCCCAGCCCTCCTGCCCTCCCCCAGAGCCCTCCCGGTCCCGACCCGGCCCCAGCCCCCTACTCGCGGCGCGGGCGCGGGGCGCGCAGGGCCCAGCAGGCGGCCAGGAGCCGGGGCCGGTGGTACAGCACCATCCCGGCCAGCGTCAGCCCCACGCCGGCGTAGCCCAGCGCGCCCAGCCGCGTGCCGAACAGCAGCCGGGACAGCAGCAGGTTGCCCACCACGGTGAGGCTGCCCAGGAGGTGCAGCGTGAGGGCGGAGGTGAGGGACAGGAGGCGGGAGGTGGCCAGGTTGTAGAGGACGGAGCCGAGGCAGCTGAGCAGGACGCAGCCCCAGAGCGCGGCGTCGGGGCGCAGGACGCCCTGCCACGAGGGGCCCAGCTCCAGCGCCACGGCCGCCCCGAACAGCAGCACGAAGCTGGGCAGGGACGTCAGGCCGAGCAGGGACAGCGCGTCCAGATGGTCCTCCTGCAGCAGCACGCCTGGGGGGACAGGGGACAGTCAGCGGGACATCCCAGGGGGACACCCACCCGCCGCAGGGACAGCTGACACCCACAGAGGCACCCCCAAATGGGGACACCCACCAACACGGATCCAAGCAGCAAAGAAATCCCAAATGTCACCGAGAAGGGGAAAATGAGCGGAGGGCAGTTCCTTTAATGGGCTGAGGGTTCTCTGGTTTGGGTGTGTCTCAGTTCGGGAGATGCCCCAGTTCAGAGTCCCTCATTTTTGGGATTCCTCGGTTTGGGGCTGCCCTGGTTCAGGGAGTGTCCCACTCTGGGAGTGGCCTGGTTCAGAGGGTGTCCAGTTTCAGGGGTGCCCAGGTCTGAGGGTCAAGGTGCCACAGGAAGGGTTGGACAGGGCAGTTTCCCCAGCCCATTTTGGAGCATTTGTCCCCATGTTCCCCCCTCCAGGTCACCCRGGGACAGCAAGGACAGCAGGGCTGGCTGCCATACACAGACGTGCACAGGGGGCATGTGCTGTGTCCCCGGGCGATGAAGCAAACCCCACCCTCCTTGACACGACTGTCCMTGCCCCACCGGGGCTGAAAAGGTGACAGAGCAGTGGCACAACGAGCAGTGGTGTCCCTTGGGGGGCCACAGCCCCCWGGTACAGCTGTGGGGACCTTGGGGTGGGCACAGGGCCCTATGCCAGAGCCCATCTCCACAGTGTCTCGAGTCACAGGCTCCGGAGGAAACTCTCCCTTCCCAGCCAAAAACATTCCGGCCGGCTCTGCGCTGCCTTGTGCCAAGGACATTGTGGCCCAGGTGGCACCACGGCCACCACAGTCCCTGAGAAGGGGGGACTCGCAGGGGCTCCAGCAGCCCACAGTGCCGGCAGGGAGCCCATGGGGACGGGACAGGCTGGGTGACCCTGTGCCACACTAGGGCACTGCCACCCCCCATGGCCCCGGGATGCCACAGGGACACCAACGGTGTCATCACTGACACACTGAGGTCACATCACCTCAGGGCCACCAGCACGACACAGCCCGGAGGGGGGCAAGGGTGGCACTGGGGCTACGGTGACATGAACGTGGCACCAGGGCCAAGGGGGACAGCAGGTGGCACAGGCTGGGGTGAAACTGGGAGCCAGAGTGCCACCAGGGTTGGGGTGGCAATGGAGTGGCACTGAGACAAGGGTGGGCACGGAGTGTCACCAGCACCAGGGTGGCACGGGGGTGATGCCAGTGATAGGGTGGGGATGGGGTGGCACTGGGGCCGGGGTGACACCAGGGTGCACAGCGGGTGGCACCGATGCCGGGGCGAGCAGGGAGAGCACCCAGCACTGGGATGGCACCGGGGCCGTGCCAGGGGCGGGCGGACATGCAGGACAGGGACAGGAACAGGTGGCACTTACTCTGCTGGATGGACTTGAGGGCGCGGAGCACGGTGGCGGCCAGGAGGAAGCCGCAGCCGGGCTGGGAGAAGCAGAGGCCGCCGGCGATGCTGCAGGCGGCCCCGGCGCACACCGGCCCCATGGCCCAGCACTGCAGCGGGCGCGGCCGCCGGCCCCCCAGCACCCCCAGCACCAGCGTCACCAGCGGCGTGGTGGTGGCCACGGCCTGCGCCACGTCCAGCTGCACGTAGCTCAGCCCCAGGTTGCCCAGGGCCACGCTGGTGCAGAAGGTGAGGCTGAGCAGGTAGATGCGGGCGCGGGGCCGGGGGCCCGGCGGGGCCGGCGCCCGCGCCCAGCCCAGCGGGTAGCCCACGGCCACGCCGGACAGCATGTGCAGCGCCGAGAGCAGCAGCGGGTAGCGGAACCCGTGCGCCGCGAAGATCCACTTGTTGAGGCCGGCCATGGTGGTGCCCGTGCCCAGCCAGGCCAGGACGCTGAGGGTCAGCGGCAGCGCCGGCCCCGGCGGCGGCCGCCCCCCGTCCGCCTGCCCCGGGTCGGGCTTCCAGGGCCGCAGGGCGCCCTCGCCCGCCGGGCTCTTCGCGGCCTCATCGCCCCGCCGCGACCGCGGGCACATGGGCGCCGGCTCCGCTGCCCCCGGCCGCCCCTCGCCGCTCTGCCCCGTCCTCCCGGGAGCCCCGCGCTGGGCGGCGGTGGCAGCGGTGCCGGCGCGGTGCGGCCGCGCCGTGCCGGGCCCTGCGGTGGCGGCCGCGCCCGGGGSTGCTGGCGGGGCTCAGCGCCGGGGGGCCGGTACCATGTGCCGGGGAGGMGGCGGCGGCGGCGGCAGTGGCCGGGGCCAGCGGAAAGTTTGGTGATGGCGGGAGCGGAGGGCGGAGGCTCCTCCCCGCCGGGCCAGCGCGTCACTGCCGGGCGGGCGGGGCGCGCCGGGCACGGGCACGGGCTGGACGCACCCAGCGATGCCGCCCGTGCGGCGGGGCCCGCTGGGCTCCCCCGGCCCCCATCCAGCGGCAGCGGCAGCGCGGCGGCTCCGCGGTGACAGCGAGGCCGCGTCCCAGCCCCGCCCGGCTCCCGGCGCCATCGCTCCCGACAGCGGCCCCCGACCCCAAACCGCCGGGACACCCCCGCTGTCCGCCCGCTGCCGCTGCCCCGGCGGGATYCTGGGGGTTGGATTAAAGCCCCGGCGGGCACACCTGGGGAGGTCCTCCTCGGGCCACCACAGTCCCCGAGCTCTGGGGCAGGGGGGGCTCAGTACCCCCCAAGGGGTTGCGGAGGAGGATCCCGGCTCGCAGCTTGCTGAGGATGAACAGCGCTGACTCGGACTCCCCAGACCTTTGGGCACCCCARCACCGGCTGCTCCCAGCGGCCGCCTGCCCCATCCCCGATCGGGACCAGGACCAGAGGAGATGCTGGTCTAGGTGTTCCCACCGCACCCGTAGGACACGGCATCGTGTGTGTCCCCTCCTCCTCCCCCCGGAGGATTTGGGATGCTCGCCCACGGAAAGCAGGAGGCAGGAGCCGGCAGGTCCTGTGCCCACAGCGGGGGTTTCATTGCCATCGCCCCCCGCCCTCTACCACTCGCTGAGGCGCAGGATGAGGGTCTCTCCATCACGGGGTCTGTAGTCGGCAACACCTGTGGAGAGAGGGACAAYGGTCCCGGGTGGGACAGCGGCCGTGGGGCTGTGGGGGACCCCCACTGCTTCCCCAGGGACCCCCACCCATCACTCACCCATCTGCAGGGGCGTGCCGGGCGCAGTCAGGAGCTGCCAATAGTTCCGCTTCTGCTGCCGGGCCTCCAGCCCCAGCACTTGGGTCAGGAAGGGGCCATGGGGGGTGTCCTGGGTGTCAAACCTGGGGAGTGGGACAGCAGGGACAGCAGGGTGAGGGTCCGGCCTCGGCACTGCCAGTGGTGGGATAGGGCTGCACCCAAGGGAGCTGAGCRATGGGAACTGGGGTGAGCCTGTGGCGCGGGTGCAGGACATGTGGCCACCCCAGTGTGACCCCCAGGGACCCCACGTGAGGYCACATACGTGAAGTCGTGGGGCTCCCGCGCGGCAGCCGCCCGGAGCACGTCCAGGAGGGAGGCGGCGGCGGGCACGGACACCGGCTGGTCATAGAGCCGGAGCTCGAAGCACCAGGGCAGGGGACACTCCACCACCAGCTGCACCGTCTTGTTCCCYGGCACCTCAGTCAGGGGCTCCATGTCCATGGGTGTCAGCGTGTCTGTGAGAAGCCACCACGGCACTGACGACACCCAGCCACCACCACGGTGGCACCAGCACCGACCCCATCCTGGCTCCCCTGGCTCCCCCGGCTCCTACCCGGCTCCTCCTGGCAGTGCATGGAGGCGATGTCCAGGTAGGAGTGGCCGTGCAGCACCGGCAGCACCTGAGCCATGGTGGCGGCGGTGCCGAAGGCGTCCAGGTTCTCCAGCAGCGCATCCATGGCATGGCCAAATGCCGGCTCYGTCTGGCACGCGCCCGTGGCCAGGAACACCTGGGAGCAGGAGGGATGGGAGTGGTGGGAAGAGGGAGGAGGGTTGGGTACTTGGACATTGCACTGCTGAACATCACCTGCCCTGGGGCAGCTGCCTCTGCCCAGGCACCCACATCTGCATCTGCACCTGCACCCCACATCTGCATCCACATCTGCACTCACACCCCACATCTGCACCCACATCTGCACCTGTATCTAGTCATATCTGTACCCTCACCCCACATCTGCACCCCAAATCTACACCCCAAATCCGCACCTGCACTGCACATCTGCACCTGTATCTACAGCCACATCTTCACCTGCACCTGCTCCCAAGCACCTGCACCCACATCTGCCCCTGCACCCTCACCCATGTCTGCAGCCCCACTTCCCGCCATGCCCATTCCCATTCCCATTCCGGAGGTCCCCTCGGGTGACACCCACCTGCAGGGCCCAGGGGGTGCTGTAGATGTTGCCGATGACGCCGTCGGGGCCCTGTGCCTCGGCCATGCTCCTGCTGGCCCTGTGTGCGGCCGCCTGGAGCTCGGCCTCCAGCCCGGCCCCCACCAGCTTCCTCCGCTCCAGGCAGGTGAATGCCAGTGCCACCACGGCCTCCGTGTCTGTGGGGACGCCCCTCTGTCACCCCGGGGTCACACTCCTGCCGGGGTGCCACCGCCCGTGCCCACAAATCCTCACCCACTGAGTTGCCACCGTGCCCGAGCCTGCCGTGGTGCTGGGCCGTGAGGAGCCGCCGGATCACCTCCTCCCGCACCCGCTTGTGGTGCACGCACAGGGCCAGCACGCCCAGCCCGTACTGGTAGTAACTGGTGAGGGGGTGGCCGTGCCGCCGGGAGCCTGRGGACGACGTGCGGTGTCACCGGGGCGAGCCGGTGTCCCACGGCCGGACGCGCGGGGACCGGGTGGGCGCTCGCCCCGGGGGGACACTCTCACCTGTCCAGTCCTCCTCCAGGTGGTACTTGAGCCACGTCACCAGCGAGCGCTGGGGGCTGGGCGTGGGGCAGGTGGCCCGCAGCCCCAGCAGGTACAGCGCCAGCCGCCCCGTCTGCGGCCGCTCCGCCGCGCCCCTGCAAGGCACCGGTCACCTCCCAGGACACCGCCCGGGGCGTCACCCGCCCTGAGGGGACCCCGGGACACCCACACGTACGTGCTGTGCTCAGCGTCCCACTGGGGGTGGCCGTGCAGGCTCCTGCGGGGACAGAGTGTCAGCGTGGGGGACAGGGGCGTCCCCAAAGGCCCTTGGGGAGCCCCCCGGGGACCCACCTGCCGKAGGGGTGCCGGAGGCTGTCCTGCAGCCGCTCCAGGTAGCGCTGCTCCTGCTGCGGGTCGTGGTCGCGGGCCAGGCGCAGGGCCAGGTACACGGCGGGGTCGGGGTCCCGCGCGGGGTCCCCCGCCAGCCCCAGCAGCCGCGCGCTCAGCGCCCGCACGGCGCCCGCGGGGTCCCCCGGGGGCTCTGCCCCGGCCGGGAGAGGCAGCGCAGGTGAGGGGGCACGAGGGCCCGAGACCTCCCCCCAAGAACCGGCCCCGCGGCTCCACAGCCCTCTCCCAAAGCTGCGTGGGGCCGCGGTGGGGAGGGACCCCCAGCGCCTACCCCCGCCGTGCACCACACACCCTCCACCAAAATCCCAGAAGCTCAAGATTTCCCATCAAAACAAGAGGAACAAAGTAAGAGACGTGATACGAAGTRGGAGCGCAGAGAGCCCGAAGGGGTRGCGAGGAGCTGGGGTGACATCCSTGTCCCCAGGGACCCTGTGRGACCCGCGTGGGAGAGCGGACACGGGCTGACTCCAGGAAGGGGACGAGGGTGCAGGAATGAGGCTGGGGGGAGCTGAGCCCTGGGGGAACTCGTCACCGACGGGTGCCACGAGTCCCCGTCCTCCGCAGGGCCTGGGGCAGGGGACGGGGCTCATCAGCCCCAGCCCCGCTCCTCGGGGAGCTCCCCGGCTCGGGACGAGCCCCCGGCCCCGGGAGGATCCGGGCAGGTTGTGGGGCCGGGGCCGCACTCACCGCAGCGCTGGGCGGGCAGGGGCGCGGGCAGCAGCAGCAGCAGCAGGACGAGCGGCAGCCACATGCTGGAGCGGGACAGGGGGACACACGGGGGTGACACAGCCCGGCACAGCACGGCCGGACAGCCGGGAGAGGCAGGATGAGCCAGGACGGGACGGGAAGGTGTGGCAAGAGCCCGTTTCCGCACGCCGGGGCCGAGTCAGCACAAACGGGGCAGAACTTTGACTGAGGCGCAGCCGAGGGGAGCGGGGGCACTCCCGGCCAGCCCGGGACACCCTGCCCGGGACACCCTGCCCGGGACAGCCTGCCCGGGACAGCCTGACCCGCGGTGCCGCTGTTCGGGTCAACAGCGGCGGTCACAGCCCGAAAATAGACAGGAATGAAACCCTGCCAAAGCCCGCCCCTTTGGAAACGGGAACTGCACTGCTCGCCTCCAACCGGGTTTTAACTGAGAAAACGGAGATTGATCAGCCCCGTCCGGGAGCCGAGGGACGGGCGGCGGGGGGGGCGGGGAACGATCCCCAAAAAATAAATCCCTAAAGCCGGAGGGTGTCGAGGTCTTGAGCCTCAAAAGGCAAAGCCACCCAGCCGGGGGGACGTGGGGTCCTGAACCACAAACACAAATGCCCCCAGCCCAGGAGGGGATCCTGCGGCACCGCTGGGGCTCAGGTCCCGTCAGGCTGGGGAGATCCGGGGTCGGAGGGGACGGACCCCGGGACCCTCCTGCCCCCCAAAGCCGCCGTGCCTGGGTGTCCCCCAAACCCTCGCCCCGGGCCCCGCAGGTTGGGGACCCCCAGGACGGTGCCCTGGGGTCAGTGCCGCGGCTCCAAAGGCTGCTGGAGGGTCGCGGGACCTCCAAGCCCGGACAAAAACCCGCGGGCCRCGATCCCGGTGTGTGACCAGGACACACGCCCGGTGTGGCCCGCACCGTCCCGCCTCGCCTCGGTACATCCCAGCATGCTCCGCGCAGCCCCGCCCCGGTACATCCCGGCGTGCTTCGCGCCATTCCTGCCCCGGTATATCCCGGCATGCCTCGCGCCGCCCCAGTACATCCCAGTATCCTTCGCGCTATGTCCGTCTCGCTATATCCCAGCATGCTTCACGCCATCCACGCCACGTTATATCCCGCCATGCCCCGCGCCGCCACGGCATCGTTATATCCCGGCATGCTTCGCACCGCCCCCGGCCTCGCTATATCCCAGCATACCCTGCGGTGCCCCGCAATCTCCCAGTGTGCCCCGCGCCTCAGGACCCCTCCGGCCAGGGCTCTGGGCTGCCCGCGGCGCGCCTGACCGAACCCCGTTCTGCCGCCTGCCCCGGCCCCGCCGCCCGCCCGCGCCGCTCGTTCTGCCCGCGCCGCTCGCGGTGTCCGCGCCGCCGCCGTGCCCAGCGCGGGGCGGCTCCGGTGTGCGCAGGCCCGGTGCCGGGCGCAGGCGGGGCGCGGGCAGCGCGGGTCCTGCGTTGCGCGGGCGCACGTGGTGGCGGCGGCGGCGGCGGCGGCGGGGCCATGGGCGGGCTGGAGAAGAAGAAGGTACTGGGCCCTTCCCGGCCCCTCCCGCCGGCCGCGGTCACGCTCGCGGAGCCCTCCCCGACCCCCTGGGGCCTTCCCGTGCCGTGTCTCCCCCGTGTCTTCCCCGTGCCCCCCGGTATCGGTACCGGTGCGTGCCCCGCCCCGCCCCGGTGCCGGTGACACCGCCTCGGCCGTGTCGTGCCCCTGCACCCCTCCCTGGTAGCGGTGCTCACCCCYTCTCGCGGTTACCCCCTCGCCCCTTCCAGCCCCCTATCCCACGGTTCCCGGTTCTCCTCCCTCTCCAGCCCCAGAAGTCCCGGTGGCCCCGGGGCTGCTCGGCTTGCGGGGGTCCCSTCAGCGCCCCCCGAGCCCCCCCAACGCTCTTGTTTCTCCCCAGTACGAGCGCGGAGCCGCCACCAACTACATCACCCGGAACCGGGCACGGAAGAAGCTGCAGTTGAGCCTGCCCGATTTCAGGTGCGTCCGGGACCCCCAGGACCCTCTGAAGACCATCCCCCAGACTCCGCACATCCCGTGAATCYTTTCCTTTTCTCCAAGGATCCTCTACCCCCTGAACTCCCCCCCTTAAGATCCACCTACGACTCCCTGAACCCCCCACCCCAAGACCGCCCGGGACCCCCGGTTTCCACCCAGGGAAGCAATGGGAGATGAAGCCTGTGGTGGGTGTGTGGGGTGGCCCTGAGACCGTCTAAGCCTCTTCCCCGGGTCCTTGGTGCCCCTGAACCCCCTCCCAGACTTTCCAGACTCCGCGAAGCCCCCCGGCACTCCGTACACCTGAACACAGCCCCCCCCTAGAACTCCGGGACCCCCTGAACACCCCGTTCCGGGACTCCCAACTTCCCCCTACAGGATCCTTGAACCCTCCCCAGGCTCTGAAAACCCCCTGATCCCCCCAGCCACCTGATACCCCTGAACTCTGCCTCTCCAGACCCCCTGGGACTCCCAKTCCCCACCTGGGGAAGCAGARGGMCATGAAGTCTGTGGTGGGTGTGTGGGGTGTCCCTTTCCCTCGGGATCGTGGAGGCGTGTCTGTGTATCCTGAGGTTYCAAGCTGCCAGGTTTGGGGTTCTCYTCCCAAGGGAAAGGTCTGGGGTGTCCCAGGGGACACTGGCATGCCGTGGCCCTCCCATCCCAGCCCTGTCCCTGTCCCCAGGCGCCTCTGCATCCTCAAGGGGATTTACCCCCACGAGCCCAAGCACAAGAAGAAGGTGAACAAGGGCTCCACCGCCCCCAGGACCTTCTACCTGCTCAAGGACATCAAATTCCTGCTCCACGAGCCCATCGTCAACAAATTCCGGGAATATAAGGTGATTATCCCACCCGAGGGGCTGCTGGGGCTCCTCCTGCACCACAGAGCCCCCACATCCCCCTGTCCCCCCAGGTGTTTGTCCGGAAGCTCCGGAAGGCGTACGGGAAGAGCGAGTGGGGCACTGTAGAGCGGCTGAAGGACAACAAACCCACTTACAAGCTCGACCACATCGTCAAGGAGAGGTGAGACAGTCCCACATGGAGCCCACCTGGAGCATCCAGCCCTGGGGTTCCCAGCACAGGAAGGACATGGAGCTGCTGGAGCMAGTCCAGAGGAGGCCACGGAGATGCTCCCAGGGCTGGAGCCCCTCTGCTCTGGAGCCAGRCTGGGAGAGCTGGRGGTGTTCACCTGGAGAGGAGAAGGCCCCAGGGAGACCTCAGAGCCCCTTCCAGTGCCTAAAGGGGCTCCAGGAGAGCTGGAGAGGGACTTGGGACAAGGCATGGAGGGACAGGACAAGGGGGAATTGCTTCCCAGTSCCAGAGGACAGGGTTGGGTGGGATATTGGGAAGGAATTGTTCCCTGGGAGGGTGGGGAGGCCCTGGCACAGGTTTCCCAGAGAAGCTGTGGCTGTCCCTGAATCCCTGGCAGTGTSCAAGGCCAGGTTGGATGGGGCTTGGAGCAGCCTGGGATAGTGGAAAGTGTCACTGCCCATGGCAGGGGGTGGAATGAGGTAAGCTTTAAGGTCCCTTCCAGGCAAAATYACATCCTGTGATTCTGTGATCCTTTACCACATCCATCCCTTTTTGGGAATCCATCTCATGTGTAATTTCTGGGGTTGTTGATGGAATTTGATGTGTCTGGTCTGGAGGRGAAGACATAAGAGAGCAGGGAATGCCTGGCCATCCTGGATGGCTCCAGGAGCACGCAGTGATCTCCCTTCCTCTCCCTGCATGGGGTTTTCCTTGGAGGGCTGGTGGAGGGTTCATCCAAGGCTTTGGTGAGTTTGGTGACAGCGAGCAAGGAGGGGACACGGGAGGGAGGGAACTCTATAATCCATGTGGGTCCCTTCCTAACTCCGGACATTCCATGACTCTCTGGCCAGCTGTGCTGGGATGTGCAGGTRGATGCTCCACAGTTCCCGTTCCTTTCTCACTCTGGGTCTCCCCAGCCCCAGCAGCTCTTGCTGGACACGGGGCTGGGTGTGACCCCCCTTTTCCCCGCCCCTGGACGCAGGTACCCCACGTTCATAGACGCCCTGCGGGACCTGGACGATGCCCTGTCCATGTGCTTCCTGTTCTCCACCTTCCCGCGGACGGGCAAGTGCCACGTGCAGACCATCCAGCTGTGCCGGCGCCTGGCCGTGGAATTCCAGAACTACGTCATCGCCTCCCGCTCCCTGCGCAAGGTGGGGGCTGGGGAGGCGRGAAGGGGGCCGGGCCCCCCTGCCTGGGGGCGTGGGGGGGTGARTTTGGGCACTGGGAGGCACTGGGACAGCCGGGATGTCAGATCAGATCCCACTGRGATCCGACGCTCCCTGAGGAACCTCCTGTGGGGGAAGGGGTGACAAGGACAGGGACACGGCGGCTCCAGGGCCTTCCTCCCGCTGAGCCTTTGCTCTGGTCCTGCCAGGTCTTCCTCTCCATCAAGGGCATCTACTACCAGGCAGAGGTGCTGGGGCAGCCAATCACCTGGATCACCCCCTACGCCTTCGCCCACGACGTGAGTACCTGGGAAGAGCCCGGGAGGATCCCTGTGCCCAGGGAAGGGTGGAGGATCCAGCCTGTGGTGTGACCACAGGGCCTGGCTCAGAGGGCATGTGAGGACACAGCCCTCTGTCACCCCAGGATTCCTCGAGGCTGCCTGTACCAGTCTCCCCAGTTGCTCATATCCTCGGTTATTGATGTGCTCCTTTGTCAGCCATTAAAGATTAACCTGCAGGAGTGAGGCTGTGGGAAGGGATGAGTCAGATCCTGCTGCCTCAGCCAGGGAGTTCTGCTGTGTCCCCCAGGCAGCAGGACAAGGTGGGGTCCCCACTGTGCTGGGACAGCTCTCCCTGAGCCTTGGCAGGAGGTCACAGTCTCAGCAGAGCCCTCTCCGTTCACTCCCAGGATTTCCAGGGCTGGGCACGGTTGAGTTGAGGCTTTATGGTTTYGTGGTTCTGAATCACAGAATCCTGGAGTGTTTTTGTTTGGAAGGGATGTTAAAGCTCATCCAGTCCCACCCCTTGCCRTGGGCAGGGACACCTTCCACTATCCCAGGTTGCTCCAAGCCGCATCCAGCTTGGCTTTAGACACTTCCAGGGATGGGGCAGCCACAGCTTCTCTGGCAACCTGTGCCGGGGCCTCCCCACCCTCCCAGGAAACAATTCCTTCCCAAAATCCCATCTAACCCTGCTCTCTGGCAGGGGGAAGCCATTCTCCCTTGTCCTCGTTCTCCTCCTCCTGCTCTTGTCCAGCTCTGCCATACCTTGCACTCCTCACCTTGAGCAGCTGGAGTCCTTGGACCAAAGCCTAAGGTCTCCATCCACGATGGGATGAGGTGCTCCATGTGTCCAAGCGTGGAGAGGTGGCAGCAGGACCCTGGTAGAAGCCTGCAGAGCATTCCCTGCCCACGGTCTGGTGGTGGTCATGACCTTGCTGTGACTTGGGCAGGATTAGTTGGAGATCAGGAAAAGGTTCTTATCCGAGAAGTGCCCTAGGGAATGGTCAGGGCCCCAAGGCTGCCAGAGCTCCAGGAGCATTTGGACAACGCTCTCAGGGACAGGGTGGGATTGTTGGGGTGTCTGTGCAGGGCTAGGAGCCGGACTGGATGGTCCCTGTGGGTCCCTTCCTAAATGGGGATATTTTGTGATTCTCCTCCCTGTGGATGGGACTGGCCCGTGTCCCTGTCCCRTTTATCCATGCGTCCCCTCCTTCCCGTGTGCCGGCAGCACCCCACRGACGTGGATTACCGGGTCATGGCCACCTTCACCGAGTTCTACACCACCCTGCTGGGCTTCGTCAACTTCCGCCTCTACCACTCCCTGAACCTGCTGTACCCCCCCAAGGTGAGGCCCCCACCCACCCCGGGGTCACTGTGGGGACCACCCCTCCAACCCCGGGGTGGTGGCAGCTTGGATCAGAGGGAGGGGGGATGGAAGGAGGGATTTTTGGGGTCTCTGTTTTTGGGAGCTGCCCCCCCACCTCTGCTCCTCCCCAGATCGACAGCCAGGCTGAGGATGAGCTGAAGCCAGCAGAGGGCAAGGAGTACGCCATGGATTCGGAGAGCTACCTGGAGGTGAGGGACACTGCTGGCACTGTGACCCATGGGGACACTGTGTGGGCTTCCTGTCCTGCCCACAGCCCTCCTGGTGTGGCACCGAGGGGCAGAGCTGGAACCCTGCAGGGTGGAGGGTGCTGATCCCAAACTCCCTGTCCCTTGGTGTTGGGCACCATCAGCATGGCTGGGGACGCTCCAGAGCCCCATGCTGGGAACAGGGCCTGGAGGAGGCTGAATTCTGTCCAGGCCCAGGGTCTTTTGGCCTCTTGCTCTGAGAAATCACCTCCTCCCATGGGGCTGCCCCTTTTCCCACCCCATGGATGTGACTCCGTGTCCTGCCCCTGCAGAGGCTCTCAGCTCTGAGTGCCAGCCTGGCCCGGACGGTGGCTCCAGCCCATGAGGATGAGGTGGAGATGGATGAATTCCCAGTGGAGGGGGTAAGACCCTGGTGGGGGGCTCATCCCTGGCCTTGGGCGATCCTGTCCTGTGCCCAGGCTGGCAGTTTGGGGACAGCACCTGAGACCCCCCTCTGCCAGGGGGGGCTCGGCAGGGGCTGTTGGTGGGGAGGAGGCTGAGGGCTCTGCTCCGAGCAGGAGACGGCAGAGCAGATGGATGCCAAGAAGAAGGAGCAGGAGGCCCTGGAGAAGCACAAGAAGCTCTTTGAGGGGCTGCGCTTCTTCCTCAACAGGGAGGTGCCCCGGGAGCCGCTGGCCTTCGTCATCCGGTGCGTGGTGCCCAGGAGACCCTCGGCCTCCCCCCCAGCCCCTCTGGTGGGACTTTTGGGGTCAACTCCCCCAGTGTCCCGYGGGTGAGGTGACCCCAAGGGTCCCACCTGACGACTCAGTGGGCTTTGCCTGCAGGTGCTTTGGTGGCCAGGTGTCCTGGGACAAGTCCCTGTGCATCGGGGCCACCTACGAGGCCAGCGACCCCTCCATCACCCACCACATCATCGACCGGCCCCGCGTGGACAAGCAGGTGGTTGGCAGGTGGGTGAGGCGGGTGGGCATCCCCCCGACAGCCATCCCAGGGGTGTCCCACGGGCTCCAGAGCCTGAGGGGGACCCCTCTGCCTCGCCCAGGTATTACCTGCAGCCGCAGTGGGTCTTTGACTCGGTGAATGCCAAGCTGTGCCTGCCCGTGGCCGATTATTTCCCCGGGGTCCTGCTGCCCCCACACCTCTCRCCCTTCGTGACGGAGCAGGAGGGTGACTACGTCCCTCCCGAGAAGCTGAAGCTGCTGGCCCTGCAGAGGGGAGAGAATCCAGGTGCTGGGAGCCCTCAGAGGAATGTTGGAGCTGGGCAGGTGTCTGCGCCTGCTCTGGAGCCTTCCCTGGGTAACAGTGGTGTCTCCTTGTAGATGAAGAGAGTGAGGAGGAGGAAGAGGAGGAAGAAGAGGAGGATGACAATGACAAAGAGGAGGAGGAGGAGGAGGAAGATGAGTCTGAAAAAGAAGAGGAGATGAAGTTACAGAAGATGGAAGAGCAGAAGACTCAGAGCACTCAGAACACCAAGGTGGGAGCCCGAGCAGGCAGCTCCGGTGGGTGCTGTCCCTGTCCTGGGACCACTGGGACACTCAGAGAGTTGTGGAATGGTTTGGGTTGGGACAGACCTTAAAGCTCATCCAGTCCCACGCCCTGCCGTGGGCAGGGACACCTTCCACTAGACCGGGTTGCTCCAAGCCCYGTCCAACACTTCCAGGGATGCTCCTGCCCCCACATTTATGAGCTGCAGCTCCCATCCCTGTCAGGACCTGCCTCAGGGTCCGGAGGGAGCTGCAGCTCTTCCCTGGCCCTCAGTGAATGGGCTGGAAACGCCTATCCCTGTGGAAGGGGGGGGTGTGTTCCCGGTATCCTGAGCTCCGTGGCTCCCCACAGGCACTTCCCGTGAAGGTGACAGCGGGGAAGGTGCGGGTGGAGGACAAGCAGCGCCTGGAGCAGGAGCAGCAGAGCGAGGAGAAGCGTTTGGCCATCATGATGATGAAGAAGAGGGAGAAATACCTCTACAAGAAGATCATGTTCGGGAAGAAGCGCAAAATCCGCGAGGTACGGAGACGGGGCCCCTCACCTGGATCCTGGGGCGGGCTCTTCCCAAACCCACTTGCTCCTTCCACTCCTCCTGGAGCGGTGAAGGTGTTGAGGGTCCCTCCCCAGTATCCTCAGGCTGCCCCATGCCTGGGCAGAGCTCCCTGTGCTCCCTCAGGGGCTCTCCATGTCCCAGCCCTGATCCTAGTGCTGGGGGATCAATCCTCCACGTGCAGCTGGAGCTTTGGTGGGACCGAGGGTCTGCAGCCCCTGTCCTGCTCTGACTGGGGGTCCCGGGGGTCTCTCCCCAGGCCAACAAACTGGCTGAGAAGAGGAAAGCCCACGACATGGCCCTCAAAGAGCAGAAGAAGAAGAGCAAGAAGGCACGACGAGCGTGACRGGGCCGGGGGCTCCCGGAGGGTTTTCCACCATTGCTTTTGGGTGGGAAAGCCTCGGCTTTGCTCCTGGGACAGAAATGCTGGATTGAGACATTTCCCATCTGTAAATACACCTCCTGCTGTGACTTTCCTCTGGTCCCCTCTGTGGAATTGGTGTCACGAGGACTGTCCATGCTGGTGCCACCTCTGCCTGAGGAGGAGGAGGCCAAGGAGAGCTCTGGGCTCTGGGATTGTTCCATGTGAATTTGCACAGCCCTGGGTGCTGGAGCCTGGCTCCCAGGAGCTCCGCAGGGCAGAGGAGTGTGGGGCCCAGAGCTGCTTCAGAGTATCCACACAGAAAACCATATTCCCTTGTATTTTTATTTTTAATTAAAGAAGGTGTCGCTTTCCTGGTTGTGTTTGGTGTCTGTTCCTTCTCTCTGGGCATGGGGAAGGCTCCTCAGGGGCTGATGTGGATGGATGTGGAAATCCATGCATGCTGATCCCCCTGGATGTGTTCCTGGCAGCGCCATCAGCAGCGTTATCCTTCAATCCCATTTTTGCCCCCAAAAACACCTTGGAGACACCACAGCCAGGGACAAGGTGTCTCATGGGCTTTATGGGTACACCTTTGTCCCCAGGTGTGGTGAAGGCTGCATCACCCTATCGGAATTTTTGGAGGACACTTCAGCACTGCTGAGGGGACAGGGCGGGAACCTGGGGAGTGACGGCCCYGGCAGGGACTGAGCTCAGACAGGGAACAGCTGGGACTGCCCAGCTCGCAGGATTCTGGGATTTATTTTCTTTTCTTAGATTTTTTTTTTTTCCATTTTTTTCAAGTTTGCTTTTATTTTAGGTTTGCTTTTTTTTTTTTTACTGTTTCCAATCTTTTTTTTTCCTCTTTTCTCCCCCTTTTSTCCTTTTCTCTTTCCTTGTTTTCCTGCTTTATAACTTTTCTTTTTTCTCTTTCTGTTTTTCTCTTTTTTCTTCTTTCTTCTTTTTCCTTTTTTCTTTTTTTTCCCCCCTTTCTTCTTTTTTTCCTTCTATTTTAGTTTCTTTTCCCCTTTTTATGTTTTTTTAATTTTTCCCTTTCCCTCACTTCCACCCTTTTCTTCCCTTTCCCTTTTTTTTCCCCCTCTTTCCCCCTCTTTTTTTATTTTTTTTTTTTCCCCTTCACAGGGTTTGGGAGGCTTTCACCTTTCTTTTTTATTTTTGTGTTTTTCCCCTTGCTTTCTTCGCATTCCACTCTCACAAGAGGAGTGGGACACACTCCTGGGTCACCCCCAGGGCCAGGTTCCCTGTTGGGGCAGCAAACCCTGAGCGGGGCCCCAAACCCTGGGAGCCTCCGGACACCGGCTCCAACCAAATCCCAGCTCCCGACAAACCAACCCTGGCTCCAACCAAATCCCAGCTCCCAACAAACCCCAGCGCCAAACCAACGCCGGCTCCAAGCCAACCCCGGTTCCAGGCCTTGCTCCGCAGGCCGGGCCGAGGGCGCTGGGCCGGCCGGGCAGGGCCGGCGCCGGTGGCCACAGACCGGTCCGGCCGCCCAGCACTGCCCACGGCCTCTCCGGCCGATAAGGGTGCGTGTCCGGCCGGGAGTGACCCCTCGGTGCTGCCACCTGCTCGGCCTCCTCACCCARTCCCCTCAGGATCCACAGCTCCCTCGGGATCCGCGGCTCCAGCCCTCGGGGCTTTCAGTGAGTGCTGCTTTTGGTTGGGCTTGGGGTCGCTCTGCCCTCAGGTGAGGGGACAGGGGTGGGGGACAGGGTCGTGGAGCCCTCCTGGTCACGCCCCATGGGATGTGGGACGCGGTTACACCCCATGGATGTGGGAGATGGGATGTTGTGGCTTCCCGGGTCGGTCACATCCGTCCCTAGGCCGCCACCATCCCGTGGTTGGGCTGCCACATCCCAGCCTCTGTGGTTCTCTTCTGGCTGGAAACCCTTTTCCAACCTATCCCCCCCCAAAAARGGGGGAACCTGGAAACCGTTCGCAATCCACCCCCCAAAAAAGGGGAAACCTAGAAACCTTTCACGACCCATGTCCAAAAAAAGGGGAAACCTGGAAAATCTTTGGAAGCCACCCCCCAAAAAACCCACAAGGGAAGCCTGGAATCCCTTCATAATCCACCCCCAAAAAGGGGAAACCCTGGAATCCTTTTGCAACCAATCCCAAAAAAAGAGGGGGAAACCTGGAATTAGGAGAGGTGCCCTGTGGAGAGGGATGGGACAGCTCCTTGCTCCCACATTCTGGTTCCACGGCAAATCCTGTGATTGTGCTCAGCTGCCTTCATCCCTCCTCTTGCAATGATGATGATGATGAACATGGGGCTATTCTGGCTTTTCCTGATCCCAGAGGGTTGCACAGGTTACCCTGGTGTGGCAACTGCTCCTGCTGAGGTTGGGCAGGATGGGGCAGACGACAGGGATGAGGCAAGAACTGCCAGCTCACTGCAGCATGATGCCCCCAAATCCTGTGAGCTCTGAACCTCAAACACTTCCAACAGGGATGGCGAGTCCTGGCCAAGAGGGTGTCCCGCGGTGCCGGGGTGGTCGCCCTCACTTGGTGACCCAAGGCCATCACCCCCTTTAGTGACAGAGACCCGGATCTGAGGGCAGCAGGAAGAGCCAAGGCTGGATCTGGGAGCACAAGGGCCCCTTTTGCACCCTGCGACGTGTGGGGCGATGGACCACGGACGGGGCTGAGCCCTCCTGGTGCGGCTGGGCCACCCCTTGGGCACCTGCTTGGCCAGCGTGACCGGGGGAGGGTGGAAAGGCTCGTGGCACCGAGGTGGCTCCGCACTTATCGCACCAAGGTTGGAGACGCTGAAATATTGATGCCATTAAGGCCATAAATCCAGGGAGATACGGCAGGAGGGAGGGAGGGAGGGAGGCAGGCATGGGGGCGGGGAAGCTGAGGGAGGATGAAGAGGAGCTGATGGCGCGTGGCCAGAGTGCCTCGGGGAGCAGGCGGCTAGGACGGGGTACAGGAACGAGCTCCCCAAATCCAGGTGAGCWCCGGCTGCGGGAGGTGACGGCCGGGCCATGAGCTGTCCTGCTGGAGGAGGAGGAGGATGGTGGCTGGCGAGAGGTGGGTGCCACCGCCCGGGGACAGCCGTCGTCACCCAGGGCCGTGGGGCCAAGCCGGGCTGGTGGCAGGGAGCCGAGGGGCCGGCGGTGGGGCCCGCGGGGACAATGTCCCCGTTGARGCCGCGGACGCAGATGGAGACAAACGTCCCCGTTGTTCCCGGCGCGGGCTGAATGGCTCCTCTGTGCCCCGGCAGTGGGTGGGGAGCCGGGTGGCTCGGGGTGGCCGCGGGCACCCAGGGCCGGCCCCGGGGAGCCGGGCAGTGCCCGGCCGCAGCCCCTCGTCCCTCCGCCAGCCGCTCCCACTCCTCTCCCGTTCCCCCTTCCCAGGCCGCCGACCCAGGGCCGCGATCCCGGTGATGCCATAAACACCGCGGTGGAGCGGGGAGGCTTCGGAAAAGCCGGCATTTGCGGGGAGCTGCCCGGGAAGAGCTTATTCCATGTCGGAGCAGCATCGGCACCCCCGCCCCGTGCCGCCCGCTCCCCCGGCACCCCGGCCAGCACAGGAGAGCAGAGGGACGGCCCAGCGCCAGCGACGCAGGCAGAGGGAAAGGTGATAGATATCGGGAGGGTGTCGGGATGCTTGGAGGGTGGTAAGGTGCTTGGAGGGTGGCGGGATGGGAAGGGGGCAGGAGGATGCTTGGGGGGCAGCAGRATGATAAGGA
This sequence comes from Amblyornis subalaris, assembly GCA_018881555.1. Taxonomy (NCBI): domain Eukaryota; kingdom Metazoa; phylum Chordata; class Aves; order Passeriformes; family Ptilonorhynchidae; genus Amblyornis; species Amblyornis subalaris. The sequence goes on from JACAXG010000071.1 coordinate 214,250, forward strand.
GGTAGTGGGATGCTTGAGGGGGTGTTGGGATGCTTGGAGGGTGTTGGGATGCTGGGGGGGCACTGGGATGCTCGGGAAGCAGCTCTATGGGACAGGATGCCAGAGGAATTTATGTACCCGTGGGGGTTGCACAAAGGGGACAGGGGGTAGGAAGCACCATGCCTGTGTGGAATGAGGCCTGTGGAAAAGAGTGCATCCACAGATTTGTAGGATCAGGGGAGCAAGCAGGTGGATATGCTTTGTGTATGGCAGATACAGGTGTTTGGCCCTAAAAAAAATAGATCCCATAGGAAAAACCCAAAAGCAGGCTCTGGGATGGCCCCAGGGAGCTGGAAGCTCCTGGGACACAAAGATGGAGCTGCAGAGCTGCATGGCCTGGCCTGTCCCGGGGGTAACTCTTGAGGACATGGAGGGTGCAGCCGTGTTCTCCAGCTGCGAATTTCAGCTAGCTGGAGCCGCACCTGCCCTGTGCCTGTGGGAGCCCCAGGAAAACGCCTGGTGCACCAGGTTTCTCCTAACCAGCTATTAATAATTAAGCTGCTCATTGAAGGCAAAGTCAATAGAGCATTTGGCTGGGAAGCATTTGGCAGAACCACCCCAGGGAGCCAGGCAGGGTGGAGCAAGGCATTCCCTTGGCACCCCAAAGGTCTGGAATGGGGTGCCGTGTGGTCCTAGGGGCCTGGCGGGTTCCCATCAGGATCTGTCAGGATCCATTTGGACCCATCAGGGGGTTCATGGTGCCATGTCAGTCGCTTCCACAGGGTTGGTGCCAGCTCCGCTCCCACCCAGCAGAACCCACAGAAGTGGGTGCCGCCCCCAGCCCTCTCCACTGGCTTTTCCGGGTGGTGCCCGGTGGTGACTGTGATGGAATCACGGCCACGGTGTAAAACCGAACTCCAGCTGCTCCTGGGCACATGGAGCCCTCTGGCATTCACACCCACACGGTGGTTTTGGGATACAGTCAGAGCCACCTGCTGTCCCCGTGGCGACACTGTGCAGCCCCACATCCACAGGAAAACCACTCGGGAAGAGGCTGGATGCATCAGCCCTGCCCGATCCAGAGGTCCCTGTGGCAGGGGAAGTAGGGGGGGCTTGGATGAGCTTTCCGGGTGCCCCAGGTGCCCCCCCCTCGCSGTGCCCYCCCGTCCGCGGCGCCGTGCCCAGCACCCGGCCGCAGCCCGGGGCTCCGGTTGCATTTTCCATTCATTATTCATCGCGCTGGAAATCTCGGCAGCACGAGCCGATCCGACCGGGGGGGGGGCCGGCGCGGGGGAGCGGCGGGAACGGCGGCACCCCGGGATCGCCGCGCTCCGGTAACCGCGGTGCCGGGGGGTCGGCCGGGAACCGGGGGGGCTTTGCCTCGGGGCCTCGGGCTGGGAGTGGAATGCGCCGGGGTGCGATCCACGGCTCATCCCAGCGGGATCTCATCGCGCCGGAATACCCGCGGGAGGTCTGCGGCGCTGAGGGGGTGATGCGAGGCGGGGGTGGGGGCCGGGGGTTACTTTGGGGGGGGTTATTCAGCGGGGGCGCAGCCGGCCTTGGCTGAAGGGTTCCGGAGGATGCAGAGCAGCGGGAGCAGCGGGAGCAGCGGGAGCTCGGGCAGGCGATGCTGCTCCTGCTGCTAAAGGGGGGTGCAGGGCGGGGGGGGCTCGGCCCCCAGCTCCGGGGGGCTCCCGGGTGCAGAGCTCAGTGGGGACTGCGGTCACGGGTGGCGTGTCTCTGCGTCCCCGTGTCCCCGTGTCCCCGTGTCCTGCCGCAGGGGACGGCTCTGCTGCAATGCGGTGTCACACTGAGGGTGACCCCCGTCTCCCGGGAGGAGGGAGGGGAGGGGGATGGGGGGCACGGAGGAGGGCTGGGGAGGGGGCGGCTTGTGCGGGGGCTGTGTGTGTGTATGTGTGTGCACGTGTGTGTCTGTATGAACATGACTGATGCGTGTGTGTGCACGCACATTATGTGTGTGTGTGTGCATGTGTGTACATTATGTGTGTGTGTGCACGTGTGTATGAACATGATCGATGTGTGTGTGTGTGTGTATG